>CAUDNR010000050.1:28997-41539 GCA_958430865.1 Entrophospora sp. SA101 | reverse complement strand
TAAAAATTTCTTGTGTTCATATGTGCACAAATTTTTTTTTGCAGATCATAAGATCGACGAATTTCCAACACTGCAATACAGTATATTAATATTTAAAAAAAATTAAATTTTACCTGAATTACAATAATTCAGCATTAAATGGCATGACATTCTAAAGTCGTAAAATTCATAGGTCGCAAAACAGTCTACGTATAAATATTGCAGGGTGTGCGATCTGAGTTATATATTATGAAGTCACCAAATCTGGAAAACTAAACTAAAATCACCATATACAACTATACTGCTTGATTGGGGTTTCTATTCGAACTATTCGTTTATTCGAATTATTCGTTTTACTCGTTATGAATTTGAATATTCGAATTACATTGAAGGTTTATTCGAATAAAATGAATAACAAATTCAAATAAAACGAATAAACGAATAAAAGAATTGTTCGAAATAAAATGAATAATTTGATTAGTTCCATTAATTTGATTAAAACAATTAAATGAATAATTGGAGTAAAACGAATAAACGAATATTTCTAATAAAACGAACAAACGAATATTTCAATTAAAAAAAACAAACGAAATAATTCGAATAGTTTGAATAAAACGAATAGTTCGAAATAAAATGAATAATTCGATTAAAACGAGTAATTATAGTAATTCAAGTAAAATGAATAATTCGAACAAAACGAATAGTTCGAATAATTTGATTAAACGAGTAGAGTAAATGAATAATTCGAACAAAATGAATATAAACGAATAAACGAATAAACGAATAGTACGAAATAAAATGAATAATTCAAACAAAACGAATAGTTTGATTAAAACGAGTAATTTCGAGTAATAATTCGAATAATTCAAACAAAACGAGTAAACGAATAAAATGAATAATTCGAACAAAACGGGTTCAAATATTCTTAATATTAACGGGTCCATAACGTTAATCCGTTAACAATTCGGGTTGTAACACTATTACTATCGTTTGGAGCCTTTGCCATACGCGCAATTAACTGAAAGTCTACTTTGCAGTATCATCATCTAATATTCTACTTGTATGATATGCACCTGGATGTGATTTGTGTGCTTGTTGCAAATCATTACTATCATCATTAAAATCAATTTCTTTCAATTTATTCTCAGTAAAATAAAAAGTTCTCTACTAGTTGGTCTTTTTGATGGATCCACATCCAAGACCCCTGCATCATTTGCACATAATCATCAGGCATTATTGGTAATATTGGGTGGTCATAAATTTTCTGCACATATATCAAAAATTAAACAATGATTGTGAGCTAAATCACCAAATGGTGGATGACCTGCAAATATTTCCCACATTAACATCCCAACACTATAGATATCTGATTTTTTTGTGTTCTTTTCACCTCTAAGTAACTCAGGTGCAACATATGATACAATTCCATAGACTTTATCTGATAACTTTTCATCAACTGGTCCACATAATCCCAAATCTGTAATGTAACAATCTCCTCCTTGTACAAGTATATTACCACTATGTAAATCACAATGGATTAAATTTTTTTCATGTATCCAGTATAATGCATTACATAAACAATGAAAGATTGTGATTCTGTCTTTTAATGTTAAATTTAAATGACTTTTTTTCAAATAACCTCTTAAATTTCCCTCTGGAACATAATTTAAAACCATTGCATAATTTCCATTATCTGGGAATTTAGTTATACCATAGCACTGAACAATCATTGCAGATTTAATTTTACAATAATTCATTGCCTGAAATTGAATATAAAATCAATTAGTAATACAGCATATACAGTATTGTATTAGATGACAACTACAAACCTCATCAAAAAAGCCTTTTCCTGGATTACTTGAATCATTTAAACTTTTTAATACTACACCTTTCCTTCCATAATAACTAAATTCTTTTTTATTTTCATCATAATCAATCATTGGTCCTCTTGTCCATTCTGCTGTATAAATTGAACTAAATCCACCTTTAGTTAACTTTGTTACATTTTCAAATTGCTCAAAAGGTATCCATTCTAAAATATGAGATGTCAGAGATGAGAGAATTTGACATTGTTGAATAAAATCATCAATTATGTTGTTTCCAGATGTCCAGGTAGTGAAAAGACTCTGTAATTGTAAATTAATGCAACTTTCACAGAATCTGTCAGAATATCTTTTCAATTTACACTTGTTACATTTTTTTGGTTTTCCTGATTTATATATTGCATTATTTAATTCAACTTCATAAATAAATCTTTCTTTACAATATTCTTTTTCATTTTCAGAAAGCTCCTTGTTTTTTTTGATTAATGAAAAAAAATAATCTTTCCTACTTTTTTTATCAGAATTAACTATAGAATTACTATGCATTTCATTACTAATTTTATATATGAAGTCCTTTCTTTCTGGTGATAACAATTTAAATAGTTTAACATGTGACATTATATAAAAATAAATGTATTTATAAAATTTAAAATTTGACTTGATCAATTTATTGAATAAAGTAGAGAAACTAGTCTTTTATCCACAATAATCTCAATTATTTTTCCTTTTGTGAAGAATTGATTTGAATGGTAACAAACAATGATTATCGATTAATTTTTTGCATTACAGATTATTTAATATTAAAAAAAAATCATCATTACCAAACTCTGGTTGATTCATTTTGATGCTACATGACAAGATCTTGATTTCAATAATACATTTATAAAATATGTTATATTTCTTGCTATCAATAAAAAACGCCTCTCTTCTCCAGCAGAACAAACCATCCACCATACCAAATAACAATATTAGTATGTTTTTCAATGAGTGCCTGGCTTGCTTATCTTGGGCTCTTCATCTAAAAAAAATTTATCTCAAGAAATGCTTTTTAGTGTTATGTTCTACTAATGTAATCAACACATAATTCATGAAAAACAGTTTCAAATAAGTTGCTACCACATGGCCACACAACAGATTGTAAACTGTCTTAGAACTCAGCTCGCCACATGGCCACAACCTTGTTTTGTAGAGAATTGATTTGAATGGCGTGTAACAAACAACTCTTTCTGGGTTTTAATAATTATTATCTTTGAAATTGTCTCTATCAGATAAAAGAATTTAATATAGATCTTGAAAATAAAAATTGCATTATTTAAGAACATCAAAAAAAAAAAAATCGTCATCACCAAACTCTGGTTGATTCATTGTGATGCTAGTAATTCAACAATAAAAGGATTTCTTTTATTTTCATCACCTTTAAAACTTGCAAAACCTGTATTATGTACTATGTAAAAGTCATGCTATGTACCAATATTGACCAGTTTGTGTGTTTCAAATTCGGACACTAAAGTCAGCTCAATCGTGTTTTTATTTATTGTGTATTTATTATTATGTGTGTAAGTTAACTTCAAAGCCAAAAACGAAGCTAACACAACTCTACTGTCATGTCTATTTTGAACTCGGGCATTTTTATTTTATTAATTACTATTATGATTAACAAAAAATCGAAAAAAAAATCAAATTAATACAGTCAAACCCTCGTTCTAGCAAGTTATAATTAAATAAAACTCTTGTTACAAAAATTCTCTTTTGGATTTATATGTCCAGCCACTTCGTTGAAACGAGGTTTGACTGCATACCAATATTGAACTGCCTATGTGTGTTTTAAGCTCAGACATTAAAAGATAATTTGAACGTGATTTGATTTTATTCTTTTTATGAATGTATAACAAAAGAAATATTTGTAATAGTTGTGATAACTGTGATAATAATAAAAGAAATGTTATTATGATTGTGTTAGTATTGTAATTGTAATGGTTTTAATTTGAATATATTAATATAAAAATTGAACATTATATAATAATAAATACTAATACTATACTAATACTAGTACCACATTATATAAAATAAGCCATTCCTGTTGAAATTGTAAAAATATTAATTAATTCACAAAGATACACTTCATGATTTTACATTGGTTTTTTTGTTTTACAAAAACAAAGTGTTGTATAGAAATATTCAATATCAAAGCATTTAATATAACGTTCAATTTTTAATATTAGGTCAAATTTTGATTTTTTGGGAAGCATGAGATCAAAAAAAATCAAGCAAATGTTTTGTATGATGTTGAAACAATTATAAATATTGTAAAAATTCAACTTTGAGTTCTCACAGAAGAAAATAAATACTCATTTTAAAATAAACTCTGTAATAAAATCATTGTTTGTTTAAAGCAATTTACAAGCAATAATGCCTTGGCAAAAAAAAAACAAAGATTGGACTAACATTGGTTAACTAGTGAACATTAACAAAGTATTGTCTGAAGGTTAATTGAAAATATTCTATAATCATAAATGTAAGGTGTTAAACAAGCTTGCTTGAGTTGTTTTGTAAATAAATCAAAGTAAGTTTGAAATTAGCCAAATAAATATAATGACTGAAATAAACCAAGCCTTTGAGATTTGTAAAAGAGCCACCACATCTATTATCTGGTACCCTTAAAGATTTGCCAAAGCTTTCTAGCTACAAAAAAGTAAATATGTAGACTTACTAATTGACTAGCACCAAATTATTGACAAGAGTAACCTAAAGTTAAGTTGTAATTGGCGTTTCCCAAAAAGCTATATTGCAATATCACCATTTAACAGTTTATTACTTCAAAATATTATTATAATGTAAAATAAAAATAAAAATAAAAATACAAAGATAAATGAATAAATTTACAGTGGAGATTAAATTAGTCACTTCTTTTAATTACTAGAATCTAATGTAAATAAAAAGTACTGTTAATGATAATTAATGGATAGTAATTTCCAATTAATTAACAATAAAATTTTTATTCACCTTCAGCATTTAAGAGAAGAGGGTTAAAATTAAGTGTAATTAATGAACTATCATTACTTGCATAATTTTTAAAGCTTCTAGATTTAGCAATTTCTTTGTCTAATATCCTACTTGTATGGTATGCGTCTGGATGTGGTTCATGTACTTGTTGTGAAACAGCACCACCAACACTGCTGCTGTTGCCATGATTATCATAAAGCTCTCTAATAGTTGGTCTTTTTGATGGGTCCACACCCAACACCTCTGCATCATTTGCACATAATCATCAGGCATTCCAGGTAATATTGGTGGTCGTAAACCTTCTTCACATATGTCAAAAATTAAATGATGGTTGTGAGCTCTGTCATCAAATGGTGGATGACCTGCAAATATTTCCCACATTAACATCCCAACACTATAGATATCTGATTTTTTTGTGTTCTTTTCACCTCTAAGTAACTCAGGTGCAACATATGATACAATTCCATAGACTTTATCTGATAACTTTTCATCAACTGGTCCACATAATCCCAAATCTGTAATGTAACAATCTCCTCCTTGTACAAGTATATTACCACTATGTAAATCACAATGGATTAAATTTTTTTCATGTATCCAGTATAATGCATTACATAAACAATGAAAGATTGTGATTCTGTCTTTTAATGTTAAATTTAAATGACTTTTTTTCAAATAACCTCTTAAATTTCCCTCTGGAACATAATTTAAAACCATTGCATAATTTCCATTATCTGGGAATTTAGTTATACCATAGCACTGAACAATCATTGCAGATTTAATTTTACAATAATTCATTGCCTGAAATTGAATATAAAATCAATTAGTAATACAGCATATACAGTATTGTATTAGATGACAACTACAAACCTCATCAAAAAAGCCTTTTCCTGGATTACTTGAATCATTTAAACTTTTTAATACTACACCTTTCCTTCCATAATAACTAAATTCTTTTTTATTTTCATCATAATCAATCATTGGTCCTCTTGTCCATTCTGCTGTATAAATTGAACTAAATCCACCTTTAGTTAACTTTGTTACATTTTCAAATTGCTCAAAAGGTATCCATTCTAAAATATGAGATGTCAGAGATGAGAGAATTTGACATTGTTGAATAAAATCATCAATTATGTTGTTTCCAGATGTCCAGGTAGTGAAAAGACTCTGTAATTGTAAATTAATGCAACTTTCACAGAATCTGTCAGAATATCTTTTCAATTTACACTTGTTACATTTTTTTGGTTTTCCTGATTTATATATTGCATTATTTAATTCAACTTCATAAATAAATCTTTCTTTACAATATTCTTTTTCATTTTCAGAAAGCTCCTTGTTTTTTTTGATTAATGAAAAAAAATAATCTTTCCTACTTTTTTTATCAGAATTAACTATAGAATTACTATGCATTTCATTACTAATTTTATATATGAAGTCCTTTCTTTCTGGTGATAACAATTTAAATAGTTTAACATGTGACATTATATAAAAATAAATGTATTTATAAAATTTAAAATTTGACTTGATCAATTTATTGAATAAAGTAGAGAAACTAGTCTTTTATCCACAATAATCTCAATTATTTTTCCTTTTGTGAAGAATTGATTTGAATGGTAACAAACAATGATTATCGATTAATTTTTTGCATTACAGATTATTTAATATTAAAAAAAAATCATCATTACCAAACTCTGGTTGATTCATTTTGATGCTAGTAATTCAACAATAAAAGAATTTTTTTTCCATTGAAATTGTGAAAATATTAATTAATTCACAAAGATATGCTTCATGATTTTACATTTTACAAAAACAAAGTGTTGTATAGAAATACTTAATATTTAATATCAAAGTATTTAATATAATGTTTAATATTTAATATTAGATCAAATTTTGATTTGTTGGGAAGTATGAGATCAAAAAAATCAAGTGAATGTTTTGTATGATGTTGAAACAATCTAAATATCATAGAAATTCAACAACTTTGAGTTTTCACAGAAAAAAATAAATACTCTAATAAAATAAAACCCCAATAGAATCATTATTTTAAATAATTAGTCCTAAAAATTAAGTTAAACTTTTAAAAACAAAAATATTGTTTTTATTTTCTTTGTTTAAAGCAACTTACAAGCATAATTCCTTGGTAAAAAAAAAGCCGCATTTTATTTTCTTTAGAAAGTAAGCAAAGATTGGGCCAACTAGTGAGTGTTAGTGATTGTTAGTAGAATAATTGCTTTAATGAGTAAGCAAAGGTTAGGACTAATGTTGGTTAACTAGCAAGTGTTAACAACAGTTAATGAAGCATTGTCTGAAGATTAATTGAAAATATTCTGTGATTGTAAATGTAAGTTGTTAAACAAGCTGCTAAGTTGTTTTGTAAATAAATCAAAGCGAGTTTGCAATTAGCCAAATAAATATAATGGTTGAAATAAACTGGTTATAAGGAAGCTTTTGAACTTTGTAAAAAAGCCACATCTATTTATCTGGAACCCTTAAAGATTCGTCAAAGCTTTAGGGGATACAAGAAAGTATATTCGTAGACTTACTAAGACTAGCACCAAATTATTTGTAATTGATTGACAATAGTAACCCAAAGTCAGCCATATGTGTTAAATAATTGAAAGGCCATTTCACCTTGCAGTTAACCATTTAATTAGATAATTCAGGCTTTTAACTTAATTGGGTTAGTGGTATTACCCATTGAATAAAATTCGCACACTGATTATCCGATTAATCAAGTGCGATTGATTAATTCAAAATTCTTTGACTGGGTTAACTTAATCACGTGAAATTTTCTAGCTGAAAAGTTCGAGTAAAACGAATAACATAACCGATAGTAACAGTATATGCATTACCCAACCCAATTAAAAAAATTGTTTTATTTTTCCTTGTAGTTCTTGTAGTGATAATAATAATAATTTATTTGTTTTATTCGTTATAAATTTGAACATTCAGATCACATTTCAAAATAAAAAAATAAACAAATAATTTGATAAATTAAATAATTTGAATAACAAATAAATCGAATCATCCATTTATTTACAGTTATCTGGTACCCTCAAAATACACCGAAGCTTCTTGGGTACATTTGTGATTAATTGACAATAGTACCCCAAAATTAAACTGTAATCAGCCATATGTGTTAAATAATTGAAAGGCCATCCCATCATCATTTTAACAAGAATCAAAAATTCATTACTTTAAAATAAAATAAAAAGATAAATGATTATAATAAATAAATTTATATATAAAATTAGTAACTTATCAATTCTTTCTTTTTAATTTATTAGAATCTAATGTTTATTTATTAATCAATCAAATGTAAATAAAAAGTATTGTTAATAACAATTAATGGATGGATAGTAATCTCCAATTAATTAATAATGAAATTTTATTCACCTTTGTTAACATTTAGAGTAAGGGGCCACAATCAAGATCATTTATGCTTCTATATTTAGCAATCTCCTCATCTAAGATCCTACTTGTATGATATACATCTGGATGTGATTTGTGCAAAACACTGCTATCACTAGTATTATTACTACTATTATTATCATCAATATTATCATGAATTTCTTTATATTTATTATCAGCATATTTCCAAAGCTCTCCACCAGTTGGTCTTTTTGATGGATCCGCATCCCAACACTTCTTCATCATTTCTGCGTAATCATCAGGCATTCGAGGTAATATTGATGGTCGCAAACCTTCACATATATCAAAAATTAAACGGTGATTGTGAGCTCTGTCATCAAATGGTGGATGACCTGCAAATATTTCCCACATTAACATTCCAACACTATAGATATCTGATTCTTTTGTGATCTTTGTGTTCTTTTTGCCTCTAAGTAGCTCAGGTGCAACATATGATACAATTCCATAGACATTATCTGATGACTTTTTATCAACTGGTCCACATAATCCCAAATCTGTAATATAACAATTACCTCCTTCCACAAGTATATTACCACTATGTAAATCACAATGAATTAAATCTTTTTCATGTATCCAGTATAATCCACTACATAAATATCTAAGGATTGTAATTCTGTTTTTTAATGTTAAATTTAAGTGATTTTTTTGTAAATAATCCCTTAAACTTCCTTCTGATAAATAATTTAATACCATTGCATAATTTCCATTATCTGGGAATTTAGTTATACCATAGCAAGGATTAATCAACCCTGATCTAATTTTAGAATAATTCATTGCCTATTGAATATAAAATCAATTGGTATTATATAACACAGTATTGTTTATTGGTTATTTTAAATGACAACTACCAACCTCATCAAAAAAGCCTTTTCCTGGATTACTTGAATTATTTAAATTTTTTAATACTACATTGTGCCCTCCTAAATAATTAAAATTCTTTTTATTTTCATCATAATCAATAACAAATCCTCTTTTCCATACTGCAGTATAAATTGAACTAAATCCACCTTCAGTTAATTTTGTTACATTTTCAAATTGCTCAAAAGGTATCCATTCTAAAATACGAGATGGCAGAGATGATTTCATTTGACATTGTTGAATAAAACCATCAACAATATTAATTCCAGATGTCCAGGTAGTGAAAAGACTCTGTAATTGTGAATTAATGCAATTTTCACAGAATCTGTCAGAATATCTTGTCAATTCACACTTGGTGCATTCTTTTGGTTTTCCTTTTTTATGTATTGCATTATTTAATTCAACATCATAAATAAAGTCTTCTTTACAATAATTTTTTTCATTTTCAGAAAGCTCCTTGTTATTTTCGACTAAAGAAAAAAAATAATCTTTTCTATTTTCTTCATCAGAATTAACTATAGCATTATTATACATTTCATTATGGGTTTTGAATATAAATCTCCTTCTTTTCGGTGATATTAATTTATAATATGACATTATATAAAAATAAATTTATTTATAAATTTAAAAAAATTTTTTTTAACTTGATTGTGTTTTATTGAATAAACGATTTTTTTGTTCTGAGAATAACAGTCTGTTTTTCTATTATTTACGCGAATTGGCCAATCAGAAATTTGTATCCAAATTTCAAAATACACAAATTTAATTTTACGCACAACATTATTATTCTTTATATTATTTCCTTTTTGCAGAGAATTGATCAAATGGCATGTAACACGATTCTTCCTGGCGACAATAATTCAGATTAACTTTTTATTATATTAATTGGGAGGGTTTTAATAGTTTATTTAAATTTTTCTCTATCAAGATTAATTGATAAAGAATTTGATATAAATCTTGGAAAGAACAGCTCTAACATCAAAAAAAAAAAAAAAACATCATCACCAAACCAAACTCTGGCGATTGGTTCACCGTGATGTTGGTAATTCTGCAATAAAAGGATTTTGACATTATTTTTTTTTCTTTGTTTTTCTATTTTTATCACCGTTCTACGTACCAATATTGACCAGCTTATGCGTGTTTCAAACTCAGACACTAAAGTCAGCTCAAGCGCATTTTTGTTTTATTACGCGTAGTTAACTTCAAAGTTAAAAAACGAAAAAACATCAAACCAATCATATGCGCTGATTTTGTTTGAACCCAAAGTTTAGTACGATACGATGACCCGAGTCGGCCAATAGACTCGACGTACGTTATTAGCAAATTAATGAATATACTAATTAATCAATAATTGCATTAATTGATAACAACTTAAAGAGATACGTTTTATTTAATTATTTATTTCTTTGATTTAAAATTAGTGTTGGTTGCCAAAACTATCTTGAAGAGGAGAAAGTCAATACCAAAATTAAAAATTATATGTTAAAACTAAATCAAAAGTCAAAACTAGTTTCGACTTATGGCAAAACCTTTTGACTTTTGCACAGTTCCGAAACTCTCTAGTTTTGGAAACCAACACTATTTTAAAATTCATATTGTGAAAATAATTAAATCGCTCAAGTTTAAGACACAGTCAAGTACACACACACATAATATTCTAGATGAAGATATTTATCTGTCATTTCCAACCTTACAACAAACTGCAAAACCTGGAGAATATAAAATACCTACTGAATATAAGTGAAAACTACTTGGGGAAGAGCATAAAAAGAAATTACAGCGATTACATTTATTGATTATATTGAGCAAAAAATACTTGTAAAATTCAATGGATTGATAAGGATACTTATCAAGAAAAAGAAGTTCTAATATCAAGTTGGCCAAAAAGGCTCTGAAGGATAATACTTTACTAAAATCATATCCAATAATGAAGAATTACATAGTAAGAATTTCTTTTTATATATAATATTCTAGATCTAAACGAGATCCAATTCTTGATGTTCCATGCCCCTTTACATCTTTAATATTTTCTTGAAAGCATTCTACAGTCATCTCTGGTGGTACTATTGTAACATGAGATTCAAGTGATTGGTTTGAATTATTCTTGTTAACTCAGTAATTGCTTCATAATATACATAGCTTCTGCCTCATAACAGGTATGTTTTACTGCTACAAATTCATTATTAGTACATTGAAATTTGATAGGTTGATTTCCTGATTGGTATAATGAAGTGGAAGTCGTTTATGTATATTATTCACTAGCAATTTTTAAACTGTTCAATATATTGCGGAAGTTGATTGTAAAATGCATGAGCTGAATTTTCATGACGAATAAGACCTCTAGAAGTTTGTATCGCTTTTTGTTACAAATGGTGCACAGAAGGTGGTAAAAGCTTTGACTTAATAAAATTATGTTTATTTTACGTTAGTCATGTTTTATATTAATATAGTAACCGAGTGTTTATTTACTATCGAATACCCCATTGGTTTGACGGCGAATGAATGTGAGAGACCCCAAATCTGCGCGTCCTACATAGAAAAATCACAAACAAAATTTTTTGAGAAACTTTATTCATGCATAAAAAATATTGTCATCCTGTGGCACAAAAAGAATAGTACAATTTTTTGTGTAAAGGTCGACAATTGTAGCAATTTGGCCCCAAAATTTATTATAAAAATGAGATCTTTTTCTCTCATTCATTCACATATCACCAATTTAAAATAATCATTTTACACAATAAGACATATAAGATAGAAAAAGATCCAAAAACCAAATCCGTCTATAGACACAACCCTACATATCAATATTGACATGCCTACGTGTATTTCAAATCCAGGCACTAAAGCGCGTTTTTGTTGACCGATTAAAATTTCCATCTTGCTAGATTATCCCTTTACGTATGAAAACACTTTAGCCATCCTCATTGATCTCTGGAGATGGATTATCAAAATCTGTATACCAATAATCTTGCTTATTTAATTTGAGGATTTATTTGTATCTTCAAGAAGCTGTAATAATATGTACATAACCATGATAATTTACCTAATTTAGCGGAAATGGCTCTGCTGATTTTGATCTTTGAAGACTTTCAATGTATTCTTCCCAACTCTGCTATAAATAAACCAAATTTTATTAAAAAAAAAATTAATGAATTGATTTAATGTACTTGATTGTTTTTGCACTTTTCTTCATCTCGAATAAGAATAGATGGACTCTGAAATAAAATACAAAATGCATTTGTGATAAATGTGCACTGGACATAAAAGATGCTTCGCAGGTTTCAGTAGATTTATTATTCATATTCATATTATTATTTCAAAGAGTCAGAATTCAATTTCAATAAAGTTCCGAGCCCAACGAACCACCCTGAATTTTCCATTGTATATCAAAATTTTCATGTCGCGAAGGTTGTATTAATTATTTTTCGGAAAAGGAATGATCTAATTTAT
>CAUDNR010000050.1:1016-14369 GCA_958430865.1 Entrophospora sp. SA101 | reverse complement strand
TAAAAATTTCTTGTGTTCATATGTGCACAAATTTTTTTTTGCAGATCATAAGATCGACGAATTTCCAACACTGCAATACAGTATATTAATATTTAAAAAAAATTAAATTTTACCTGAATTACAATAATTCAGCATTAAATGGCATGACATTCTAAAGTCGTAAAATTCATAGGTCGCAAAACAGTCTACGTATAAATATTGCAGGGTGTGCGATCTGAGTTATATATTATGAAGTCACCAAATCTGGAAAACTAAACTAAAATCACCATATACAACTATACTGCTTGATTGGGGTTTCTATTCGAACTATTCGTTTATTCGAATTATTCGTTTTACTCGTTATGAATTTGAATATTCGAATTACATTGAAGGTTTATTCGAATAAAATGAATAACAAATTCAAATAAAACGAATAAACGAATAAAAGAATTGTTCGAAATAAAATGAATAATTTGATTAGTTCCATTAATTTGATTAAAACAATTAAATGAATAATTGGAGTAAAACGAATAAACGAATATTTCTAATAAAACGAACAAACGAATATTTCAATTAAAAAAAACAAACGAAATAATTCGAATAGTTTGAATAAAACGAATAGTTCGAAATAAAATGAATAATTCGATTAAAACGAGTAATTATAGTAATTCAAGTAAAATGAATAATTCGAACAAAACGAATAGTTCGAATAATTTGATTAAACGAGTAGAGTAAATGAATAATTCGAACAAAATGAATATAAACGAATAAACGAATAAACGAATAGTACGAAATAAAATGAATAATTCAAACAAAACGAATAGTTTGATTAAAACGAGTAATTTCGAGTAATAATTCGAATAATTCAAACAAAACGAGTAAACGAATAAAATGAATAATTCGAACAAAACGGGTTCAAATATTCTTAATATTAACGGGTCCATAACGTTAATCCGTTAACAATTCGGGTTGTAACACTATTACTATCGTTTGGAGCCTTTGCCATACGCGCAATTAACTGAAAGTCTACTTTGCAGTATCATCATCTAATATTCTACTTGTATGATATGCACCTGGATGTGATTTGTGTGCTTGTTGCAAATCATTACTATCATCATTAAAATCAATTTCTTTCAATTTATTCTCAGTAAAATAAAAAGTTCTCTACTAGTTGGTCTTTTTGATGGATCCACATCCAAGACCCCTGCATCATTTGCACATAATCATCAGGCATTATTGGTAATATTGGGTGGTCATAAATTTTCTGCACATATATCAAAAATTAAACAATGATTGTGAGCTAAATCACCAAATGGTGGATGACCTGCAAATATTTCCCACATTAACATCCCAACACTATAGATATCTGATTTTTTTGTGTTCTTTTCACCTCTAAGCAACTCAGGTGCAATATATTAATATGATACAATTTCATAAACTTTACTCGATGATTTTTCATCAATTGGTCTACATAATCCTAAATCTGTAATGTAACAACAACCTCCTTGCACAAGTATATTACCACTATGTAAATCACAATGGATTAAACCTTTTTCATGTATCCCATATAATGCCTCACATAAACAATCAAAGATTATAATTCTTTCTTTTAATGTTAAAATTAAATTTCAAATGACCTCTTAAACTTCCACCTCTATAATAACTTAAAACTATTGCATAATTTCTATTATCTAGAAATTTAGTTATACATAGGAAGGATTAATCATTGGTGATTTAATTTTACAATAATTCATTGCTTGAAATTAAATATAAAATCAATTGGTATTTATACTGTATAATACAGTATTGATTTAAATGTCAATTACCAACCTCATCAAAAAAGCCTTTTCCTGGATTACTTGAATCATTTAAACTTTTTAATACTGCTGCTTGCTCTTCATCATAACTAAATTCCTTTTTATTTTCATCATAATCATTAATCATTCCTTTTGTCCATCAACAGTAAAAATTGAACTAAATCCATCTTTTGTCAACTTTGTTACTCCTTCAATTGCTCAAAAGGTATCCATTCTGTCACCGGAAAACGAATTTGACCTTAATTCGCTGATCGATAACCCCATAATTTCGGAGTGAAATTATCTATATTATTTGTATTTATTTATCTATTATTATCCGAATGATTTAATTAGTTATTATTATATGAACTCATGTTACATTCTGCAGATTTAATTAATTTGTAACACGTTAACATTGGACCTTTATTAGTAGAAATTAACAAAGATTATCCCAGATTGGGCTATATTAATATATCCCAGACCAGTGTTGAAAATTCTATGTTCGGAATGTCCGGGTGTAACATTACACACCAATCAAATTTTTAATTTTTTGAGATAGTTTCTAAATTTGTACAGTTACACAACGAAATTCCAACGCTGTCCCAGACCGGGAGGAATATCCCAACCTGGGCTAAATATCCCAAATTGGGATACATATAATCTAACATGTATATAAGGAACAAGAATTCGCTGTAGTTGAAGAATAATTTTGTAACAAATTAACTTGATAATAAGTTAATAATAAGTTACGACTAAATGCAAAATTAAATAAATCATTTTTATCAAATCACTAAAACAAAATTATCCGCTAATAAATCTAATTCGTTAGTATTAGCCTATTCATTCTGATACACATAAATTAATAAAAATCTGTTATCATCAATTAAAACATGCTCTCCCAAAATTAATTGGTGACAACTTGGTGCGAGTTGTGTGGAAATTTACACAAGTCATTTGATAAAATATAATCAAAATTCCTTTATTTAAAATTCTTTATTTTATAATTATCTTATTTTTTATTTTTATTTTCACTTTCATACCTTACGAGGTTACCTTTCATCTTTTTATTTTCAATTATAAATAAATGCAATTGAAGAACAATCACCCGGAAATCATTAAATCAGAAATTTTTGATCGCGTCTACAACAAAGTCTTAAAAGGAGAAATCAAAGACAAAAAATTAATTGGTGACAATTCTAAAATATACTCTGGCAGAGATGATTTCATTTGGCATTGTTGAATCAAACCATCAATTATGTTATTTCCAGATGTCCATGTAGTGAAAAGACTTTGTAATTGTAAACTAATGCAACCTTCACAGAATCTATCAGAGTATTTTGTCAATTTACACAATTGTTACATTCTTTTGGTTTTCCCAATTTATCTTTTGCACTTCTTAATTTAACATCATAAACTTTTCTTTGCAAAATTCATTTTCATTTTCAGAAAGCTCCTTGTTTTTTTTTGATCAATGAAAAAAATAATCTTTTCTACTTCATCAGAATTAATATAGCATTCTTATGCATTTCATTATTAAATTTATATAAGAATTCACTTCTTTCTGATGATAATGTTATTAATAATTTGGTGTGGGACATTATATAAAAATATAAAACTTGATGATTTTTTTTTTGTACCGAAAATAACACTAGTTCGTTTATTTATTCACGATTCTTTTATTGTTATTTACTCGATTCTTTCTTTTGCAGAGGATTGATTGTCAAATAATTATCCAGATTTTATTACATTAATGGGATTTTTTAGCAGTTAAATAAATAGCTTATTTAAATTTCTATCGGGATTAATTGATAAAGAATTGATAGAATTTTAGCATTCTTTGTTTTCTATTTAAATCTTCAAAATTAAAACTTGCAAAAACCTCTACTTAAATATGTCTTATGTGGGGGCGGGGGTTCCACGTACCAATATTAACATTGACCAGCCTATGTGCATTCCAAACTTAGATATTAAAGACAGCTCAAACGCGTTTTTATTCTATTGTGTATTTATCATTACGCACAGTTAACTTAAAGGTCAAATATCATCAAGTTAACACAACTCTACATACCAATATTGGCATGCCTACGTGTGTTTCACTAAAAACAGAGCCACTAACTACTTTTTTTTTATCGGATGAAAGAACGCTTGCTTGTCGAAAAATTACTGGGTAACTAAATTATTGCCTTTTCGTTTTAGCTTGAAAGAGAGAGACCCGGGAGAAGATGAACAAGTTAAATCAAGAAATATGACTTAGTAGAAGAAAAACGAATATGTAAACATTAGGATATTTGCTTCGTCGTAAAAGATACCAAATTAACATTAATATTAAAATTTCGTATAATTCGTTAATTTTAGATCAGATTTGTTTTTTAAGGATGTGTGAACAGTTCTGTCAAACTGGTTCAACCGTCAATTTAAAACCGTACTTCAAACCAGAGTTTATTTTGATGAATTTGTTGCACTAAAAAAGTTTAATGATTTGTTCTTTTACGTCGTCATCAATTATTCCAATGGTAATAATTTCAATAATTCCAGTCAAAAGCAAAATATTGATAACTATACCTTCTGCATCATTAACCATTCAAGTTCCTTCACAAAACATTAGAAATTATTTCAGTGGATACTTTATGAGAAATAATGAAGTTCAGAAATGTTGTATTTTCTGCATGGCATGGGCTGCAAGCTCACGATGATACAGTTAAGAAAGTTAGCAATTCTGTTCGAGTTTTATCACCACAAACAACTTGATGTGGATGTCAGGTGGAATTCCGCATATTTAATGTTAAATAAAATGAGTTAAAAAAAATCCTGGAGCAACAATTATTCCATATTAAAATTTTTTTTGAATAATCAGATTTTTTTTAATTGTCAAAAAAGCTTTAGAGAATATGGAAGCATAGAATTTTATATGTAATCTTCAGAACATGAGCTACAAACTGGTATAACTTTTTTGTGTGATTATGATTATATGTGTGCTTTTGTGTTGCAATTATTAAGTAGAAAAAAAAATGTGAATTTACCTTTACAAATTTTTTTTTTGTGATCAGCAACTAATTTGTACTTTTATACATATATCTGTTATGACATATTTTGTACATTCGATGCTAACTGATTGCCAAATTGTTTATAACTATCATGTCCAATATGAAGTTTTCGGGAAATGGTGTAATCTTGTTACTTCACTACCAAACCAGGAAATATTTACAACGAATGCCTGATCCTTGACAGAATTATATTTATTATTACCTGCTTGCCATCCCAGCTTTTCCTTTCTTATCGCCCAGGAATTAACTTGATAATATTTACTGATCGATTAAACGCAATAGTACCATGGTAAGGTATGTCATTTTATAAGAAAGCTTTTTTCCATATACCTCAACACGCTTCTTATCAATTTTACTAGCAAAGTCTCATTTGCAATCTTTGATTACTTTAAAACGAGAGTTTTATTCTCTTTAGAGACTCTCTTTGACTGCTAGATGAAATCATATATTATTTAGTTTTTTTATAAATAAATACTTGCTGATATCCATAATATCTTCCAACTTAAAAAACAAAAGGAGCAATCTTCCCCCCATGTTCTTGTAAGAATAACACGGAGAGCAGCATAATTTTAGAGGTTGTTTCCGAATGAGTAAGTTAACTTGATTTTATATTATTTATTTTACTAATGGTGGTGATCACCCTGAACTTGTTCTGATTGCCTGTCTTTCATTCTTATAGTTATAGTAAACCAATTGGTAAGCTGTCCGTTATATAATTAATGAATTCCCAGTTTGATTAGGCACACCAGCCTTTGAATGTCTATGCTATGTTGAAAATTCCCTTGTTCAATTGTATCTGACAAATTTTTCCACCAGGTAATGA
Organism: Entrophospora sp. SA101; assembly: GCA_958430865.1. Lineage (NCBI taxonomy): Eukaryota > Fungi > Glomeromycota > Glomeromycetes > Entrophosporales > Entrophosporaceae > Entrophospora > Entrophospora sp. SA101. The sequence continues at coordinate 8,727 of CAUDNR010000050.1, read as the reverse complement.
TGCACATTATACTATGTGGGCTTTGTAAATTACCACATAACAAATGTTTCACCACCAGAAATAAAATATTGATTTAATTGGAACTTTATTATTATTTATATTATCTTTATGATTATTACTATAGTTATTAATGAATTTTGTAAGAATTTGTGTGAAATAATAAATTATAGCGTATTTTATCATAAACCCAGACTTTTCAGGAATCCCTCAGAACATCTTGTAACTTGGTCAAAATTTACTTCGAAACCTTTAATCCCACCATAATATGGATCTGATTTATATATTAAAATCATAATAAAGCGATTTATTATTTCATATTAATTTAAACTTTTTTTCTTAAAAAAAATAAAGGTAGTATTTACCTCTAATAATTTTTTCACCTTGTGGATCATAGTCACCAAATAATTTGACTGGGAAAGGAATAAAATATTAATTAATAAATATAAATCAACAACTCCAAAATCCAATCCAAGAAAAAAAAAATAATGAATTACCAATCGATTTTGAAGCTTCAGGTTTAATACGGTTTGCATCAAGTAAATTAGCATCATCCATACACAAAACATAATCAAACTCATCAAAATCTTTTTTTGAAATTTTTCTGGCTCTATGATCAATAGCCACATTATTTTTTCTGCAAACTTCAACACTTTTTGAATTAGGAGGGTCGCCTTTAAAATAATCAATGTCAATTATTTGTTAATCGATAAATGGTAATATGTTTATTAAAATGTACATATATATATATATTTACCGGCATGAAAATTGCTAGTTCCACAACTATCTACTATAAATTTTGATTCTAATCCTTTTTGTTTTACTGTATGTTTGAAAACAGCTTCAGCCATGGGACTTTATAAAATTAAAATATATGTCATTTAATTATAATGATTATAACCACGTATGCCTAATTAAAAAATTACCTTCTACATATGTTTCCCAAACAAAGAAACAAAACCTTCTTTACATTATTTTGCTCCTCCATGATTTATTATCAAAACAAGATTTTAACCAAGTATTGTGTATGAAAAAAAACTAAAATTAAAAAAATATGTGTTACAATTTTTAAATTGATTGATTATATTTTCTGTGTGGATTGTGCCACGATTCTGGAATTCATCTCTTTCAAAATAATGTTTCCTTCCATTCACCAATTTAGGATTTTTCCACTATATATGATTTCGGAAGTACTTTAAAAAAAAGGAAAGGTGACCTTCGGGTCAATAAATTTAAATTCAAATAAGGAAAACAATTCACGCCATAGGAGTTGCTAAACTAGCCCATGTTTGGTTAATTATTGTAAATTATCTCCTAAACAGAAAAAATCAATCAAATCAACTTTCGAGATTCGCGTTAATATGATCAGGCGCTTAATTTGGCGGCGACATTCAATAGTTTTCCGATAATGCAAGATGGACAATTACTTGGTAGAGCTCAATATTTTATGTTGGGGTCGAAATGGTTGAAATTATGTCATATCACATGATTTATTATAATTAATAATTTTAAAATTATTTATCCCATGAACTAGCAGTGATCAATGAAATACGGCTCATTAAAAAGGTATTATTAGTCTCATAAAGACAATTCGAATAATGAAGATTTGATGTTCATGGCATCACTAAATGGCAAGTTATTGTAATATATACAGTAAACCAAAATATCTCAATAATAATAATAATAATCAGTGATTCGAATTTTATGAATTACATCTCACTAGACTCACCTCATTGAGAGAATTCGAGTGATAGTTGTTTTATTCAAAACAGCCAGACATTGGCCAAGTTATGAGAATTTGAAGCCTTTGATTAAATTTCTGTATGTTCAACCTGTTGTATGATGTAATTACACCCATTTCGACTTTTAATTCGACTTTGACCTCTCAGGTCAACTTGGTTTTAATTTTGACTATCCGAAACATTCCGACTTAATTTCGACTGTAGATCCAAAGTCGAAATATTTTGGGATTTTAATTTCAACTTCATGTATAGCGCAATCATTATTTTTTATACGCAAAAGTAAGATCAATTTTTTGATGAAGTAACACGCAAAAGTAAAATTATAGATAAAAACATAATTGCTACAGAAATATTTGGATGACACCAGATAGGTAGGATTTGGATAGAAAGATTCGAAGATATATATTATAAAAATTGTACCTCTGGATAACACCAGGTAAGTGTACAGTTTCGGCATTACTCCGGCATTCGAGTGCAAAATAACGGATACCAATTCGGCACTACGTGCCTCAAAGCTGGCATTCGAATGCATCACTTCAAACCAGATCACATATTAGTCGGACGACATTTCACAGTGACTGATTTTAATATATAAAATCACCACAACAGTCTCTGGCGAGATGGTGTTTCAGCTAAATGACAGAATTCAGTTATTTAGAATTCAAGATGTTTTATAATTAAAGGTTGTGTATATTCGTTTATGTGATCTTTTTTTTTTTGATGTCAAAATTAAAGTAGGTTTTTTGCTGCAAGTAGTCAATCATTAATGATAATATTTCAATGAATTAATTATATCCTCTCATATTATCTATTAGTTAGTAGTTCACCAAGCAATCAAACTCGACATACACATCAATTGTCTGAAGAATCCTAGCCGTTGGCAATGACATTTTCTGAAGAGGTTATGAAGTTATGATGTTACGAAATAACCGATCGTCACCTTCCAAGAGGCTTTGTTACTTCTAGGAAACCATCTACTATACTAATTTGAATAATTGTAGTGTATATATACTCACATGTGGACATGGTTATCGCAATCATTGTCTACAAAGGAGCCAATCTAAACGTTTGATATCTTGGACTATATTGAAGTCGAAATCAAAAAAAAAACGTCAACGCACTAAAGAAAGTATAACGAAAAGATTAAACGAAAATGAGTTTATCAAAAATATCGAAAATACAGTTGATGATGATCTGGGTAACATTGAATCAGCAGCAACAATGGGAAATTTTATTAAGACATGCAAAAAAAATTTTTTTGGGTTGTAGTTTTGTTTTTATTAAATAAATTTGTTTGATTTTTTTCATACATCGTTCATGTTTTGTCTTGATCGTATATCTTAAATGTTGACATTCGTTATATTAAAGTTATTTTGGTTATATCTCGAGATATGGTCAAGAGAAGAGTTAGGAAGAGAGTTATTCTTCAACCAAGTTGAAAACCAACCCTTTAAATACATTTTCTAGTAGTACAATTTAATTTGTTAGACTATTCAAAGGTTTGTCGCATGGTTACTTCCATTTTCTTAAATTCAAACCATTTGTTAACGAAACAACTGTTGGTGAAGTGATTTTTGTTGACAAAATGAATCAAACCAACATTTATTTATTTTTACGTTATCAAATTCACGATTTTGATTGGTCAATCAACAATTGCATGGGTTTAAAATTTTGATACCTGTTCTTATTCCTTTGCTCAAACAAATAATTGTTTTTTATGTGTCAATTATTAGTAAACGTTCTGGTCTTGGGGTAATATTAACAAATGAATTAAAAAAAGATTTTTTTTGATGCTCACTTTGCATCCGAAACTTTAATCTTGTGAATTATGACAAAAACATTTCATCAGGTATCATTTAATCATGACATCATCAATGACACATTTTTGACATTTAACTTTAAGGAAACCATCTACTATACTAATTTGAATAATTGTAGTGTATATATACTCACATGTGGACATGGTTATCGCAATCATTGTCTACAAAGGAGCCAATCTAAACGTTTGATATCTTGGACTATATTGAAGTCGAAATCAAAAAAAAAACGTCAACGCACTAAAGAAAGTATAACGAAAAGATTAAACGAAAATGAGTTTATCAAAAATATCGAAAATACAGTTGATGATGATCTGGGTAACATTGAATCAGCAGCAACAATGGGAAATTTTATTAAGACATGCAAAAAAAATTTTTTTGGGTTGTAGTTTTGTTTTTATTAAATAAATTTGTTTGATTTTTTTCATACATCGTTCATGTTTTGTCTTGATCGTATATCTTAAATGTTGACATTCGTTATATTAAAGTTATTTTGGTTATATCTCGAGATATGGTCAAGAGAAGAGTTAGGAAGAGAGTTATTCTTCAACCAAGTTGAAAACCAACCCTTTAAATACATTTTCTAGTAGTACAATTTAATTTGTTAGACTATTCAAAGGTTTGTCGCATGGTTACTTCCATTTTCTTAAATTCAAACCATTTGTTAACGAAACAACTGTTGGTGAAGTGATTGTTGACAAAATGAATCAAACCAACATTTATTAATTTTTACGTTATCAAATTCATGATTTTGATTGGTTAATCAACAATTGCATGGGTTAAAATTTTGTTACCTGTTCTTATTCCTTTGCTCAAACAAATAATTGTTTTTTATGTGTCAATGATTAGTAAACGTTCTGGTCTTGGGGTAATTCTAGTTCATTGACTAATTTGAATTTCACATATGTAAATTTGAATTTCACATATGTGAATTGCGAATTTACATAATTTTATTCTCACGTACAACACATGTATAACGATCTTTAATCAGAATCAAATTAATTTGTTAATTAAATTATATTATGAATAAATAAAAATTATATTAAATGATTGAAATTAATCTATAATAAGTTTAATAAATAAATAAAATTCGTTATCTTTTTGGTGGTGGTTGTGATGGATCAGGTACCTTACCATCTAAAATAAATAAAAAATAAAAGAATTAGAAAGCTAATTGATATTTATTATATACAATATACATATTTTTATAAAGGTGTGGATATATTTACCTTCAAATCCAATACCACATTTAATAGCAAAAAAAACTCTAACTTGGTACAAAAGAACCTGATCCCCAGCAAGAATTTTTTTAGCCAAATCGTTGCTATTGATAAAATTGTCAATAGTGTTATAAATTGCCTTGTTACATGTAGTGCAGATGGCTGTTGGATCAGCAACTACAATGGAATCAATAAAGTCACCGCCACCAAGTTTGAACGGAGATTGAGGTAAGTTGATTGAAGTGGTGATGTCATCATCAAATAAGCAAAAGTGGCTTGGGTTTACAGCGTCTTTAAAACATATTGTGTCCCTCGCAGGATAATAGAAAACGGCAGCAGGAAATATGAATTCCAGTAGTGGGTTTTTCATATCATCTGGATTACATCCAGTTTGAATTGTCTTAATAGCATCTGCAACACCTTTATCGGAACATTTTGGTGCTACACAGAATTCATTAGATAATTCTATCAAGGCAGGTTGAAGTTTTTGAAGTCCAGTCTTTGGATCGGAAATAAGTGATGCAATTTCACCAGGATCGGTGAAAAATGTCAACAATGGTAACAATGGAGTAATTGGAATGCATTGTAGAAATTCTGGAGAGGAAACAATACTAAGTAATGCTGATTGACATGATGTCGATAAATCTGCAATTAAAGTTACTAGGCCCTGAGCCTGAGCAAGTTTAGCAAACCTAGCGATTTCATCTGGAGTGATATCAGATATTGTCGCTTTTTTTTGTGGCGCTGAAAATCCTAAACCCGTTATAGCAAGAAAGAGTAAAATTACGACAACAAAATTATTTTTCATTATTATTTTTTTTTTTGTATACAGACTTGAGAAAGAGAATAAGCTGCTTCCTTTAAATACTTTATTATTGATAATCAAATTCATTAATAATTAAAAAATTGAATTCGGACTTGTTTACATTTTAGAACAAGATCAGACTTTTTTCATTCAATTAATAATAATAATGATTCGGTAAATTCAATTAATTAATTTCTGAGAGATCGATCTCTCATTTAATTAATGACGTTTTTTATTAAAAAGAAAGTTTGTCAAATTAACAACGAGCGAGTTCCTTAAGTTCGGGGGTTAATTAATATTAATGATTGAGAGGGCTTTGTTTTGAACAAAATAATCAACAAGCTGAGGCTCGTTTTTCATTATTGTATTGTTTAATACCAATAAAAAAAAAAATTTTTTTTTCGGTGAACTCTAAGTCACAAATTTAATTTGTATAAAAAATAGTATTATACTTTAGTACTATATATATAATAATAAAATAACTTTTTTTATTTTACATTGTGAAGCAAATGCCAATGAACATACATAAATGTAATTTTCTTTAAGAATATTGGAAAAAAGTTTTTTTACTCTTGGGGATGTAATAGAATCGAATGAAAATTTTCATATATATATAAAAAAAATTTTGCATGTTCGTGTAACTTGTTATTTATTACTATGTACTATGTATATATATAACGATCTTTAATTAGAGTACTAAATAAGAATTATTCAAATAGAATAAAACAAATGAAACAAAAATAAAAGCAAAATAAATAAATTTTTATTCGAACCGTTAGTTTAAGATCGAACAAGAAATTATGTTACGAATAGAATCATTCAATTTTGGCTGCTTTTTTTTGCAATATTTGATTAAATCTAGATATCTATGATTTAATTTGTTGGAGAGAGGCTTTTATTTCATTATTTTCAGCATGCATTTGAAGATTTTTCAACGTATCATCTGAAACTTTAAAAAAGCGAAATGACACTATGAGTATTTCATGTGAGAAAGAATTCTATTAAAAACAAACATTGAAAAACCCAAGAGATTTTCACAGATCATCCTAGTTTTGATGCAAAATTGTAATTAACTCTGATATTTATAATTTTTTAATAATTTTAGAGTGTTAAAAATATTTAACCTTTTCACTTCTTTTCAATAAACATAAATGCTAACAATAAAAACAACAGCACGGATTTTTACTTGAACAACGGTAGGAACCTTTAATTTAAAATATTCATAATAATAAATAAAATTTATTAATCATGCAATTAATCCTGCAGGAGCTGTAAATCAAGCAAATGACAACAATTATAGAAACAATAACCATCATAGTACGAGCAATTTAACTACAATGATCCAACAACATCCACCGCCACAACCAGGTTATTAACGGCTCAGCAGCAAGATAATATGCCAAAAATAATGGCCAGGCTCAAGTAACGCTGTTACAGCAGATGAAGGTTTAAAAACTGAATATTCGTCATTGTTAGATAATTCATCTAGTCATAGCAACAGCAATTATGGAAATAAGTCAACATCAGCAGTGGAAGATCAATTAAAGATAATTGCTGGTTTCCAAGACCCGGGATAAATTCTTGTTGTCCATCATCATTTCGTGTTGATTGGAATGTGTTATCACCAAGTATAAAAGAGTTTAAAGGCGCTATTATGAATCCATGGATGTATTATTTTTCCTATTAAACATCATACATGGAATATCTTTCGGTAATAATAATAGTATTTGAGGAAAAATACATTCGGGCAATGTCCAGTGACACTTAACAATCAACTCTACAAACATGTGATTATTAAGTGTCGTTCGCATGTATGTATGTTTAATAATTCATATTAAAAGTTTTTTAAAAACAAATTAGGAATAGCAGCGTTTCATCATCACAATCAAAAAAACAATGACAAGTATATATATATTTGGAAAATATAGATATGTTGGCATGATGATGTTTTTTACGAGGTAGGTTATATAGTTGTAATAGATCAACTTTATTTTTTTAACATATAATTAACATATAATAAATTTCGGGCTAATAGTTTTGATGCATGTAACCTTCCATATTTATCGAATTTTTCAATAAAAAGGGTTAATACGTTTATCATTTGCCTCATATATCAAAATTTGTGTAATT
>CAUDNR010000049.1:30812-42416 GCA_958430865.1 Entrophospora sp. SA101 | reverse complement strand
ATTATTATTATTATTATTATTATTATTATTATTATTATTATTATTATTATTATTATTATTATTATTATTATTATTTCATCATCATTATCATTATCATTATAAGATGATATATACCTTGATGCATTGCATAAGATATAGGTGAATTATCAATCAGACAAACTTTTGAAAGATCGGGTTCGACAATCGTTAAATCTTTAATATAAGCTCCATGATGATTGAGGCATGACTAAAAATCAATTAATTAAAATTAAATATACATATGCATATTATAATAATATTATAATTAAATAAATTTATTCATTCGTACTTGACGAAAATATCGATCCGATATTAAGTCTTTATTAGGATCTAACCAATCGATAACTGGATCAGCATATTCAGGCATAGAGGCTGTGAAAATAACAACTTTATACCATTCACTAACCTATAAAAATGTCAAAATAAAATTATAAAATAAAATTATAATACGTATACACATATATGCATATATATAAATTAATTAATTAATTATTAACATGATATATATCCCTTCAAAGGAAAAAATTTAAAGGAAAAAATCAATACTTTTTTCAAAAAATAATCCACATATGGCCTTTTATAAACGTAATATAAACAAGCATGATTATCTACCATGACTTCAATCATGTGTGTATCTGATCTTGAACCCCTTGATGTAGAATGTATTAACGTTTCATCCAAATCTAGTATAAGTGTTTTTGATCTCATGAAATGTGAAAATGATGGTGTAGATGTTTAATGTAAGAACAAAATATTAATTTAGTGCAACGTTTTCATATAAACTTAGTATTTTGTTTAAAAAGGAAATTTTAGGTATTACGAAAATGATTGCGTATATATAGTTGACTTCTTGATGTTAATATTAATTTTAAACATAAACATCAATATTAACATTAAGTTCTTTCTGCCAAAAATTTTTTTAAATGTACAGAACTTAAAAAAAGTATATTAAGACCGTTATTTTTACTAGCTATTTTGGGAATCTGAATAAAAATAATGTCCTCTATTTCGTGTTACTAAACAAATAATTTTCATCGCAACAGCACGGATGAGTAAATAAAAAAAATTCTTATAAAGAAACAAAATCTTTCGGGATGAAAAGAAATAAAGCATTCAATGACGAAAGGATGAATATATATATATATTACTGGGACTAATTTATTTGTCGATATATCTTTAGCCAAATATTAAATTGGAAATTCTAGGTAATATATAAATCTTGGTATTTCGCGTATAAGAAGAAAGAGAGATCCCAGATAGGTGTTACAATAAAGATATTGTGTATGATTTATGTAATTGCTAAAAAAAATCTCTAATAAAGCTTTTTGTGAATTTCAAATGGAGGCGTCTACATTTTGTATAAGCCAGTAAACTAAATATTTTTTTGATACATAGTGAATATTTTTTCATTATCTTACCTTTTACTACTATAAATAATGTAAATCAGTGTATTACATTGAAGTAGGTCAAGATGACTTGAGTTTAGAAGACAGACGTGGGCGGTTCAACAGAATTGATCAAGAAGGGACAATTTTAGAAGAGAAGCTGTGTGGGAGATTTGAGTATTATATAGACCTTCCAGATCAGTAAGTAGAATTTTTTGGAATTGATCTAGAAGCAACTATGTGTAAGTACTGGAATGGTAAAATCAAAATTAAAAAAAAATCAAGAAAAGATTAAGTGATATATCTTTTTTTCTGGCAGTTATGAAACGGTGTAATTTACTGATTCGTTTAGATTAATAATATTAATATGTATATAATAAATAATTAGCTCATTATTTCAATTATATGAAATGAAACAACAAAATTAACCATTCACAGCAATGTTTGTTTGGTTTATTATTAATTTTATTTGAGGTCGTCGGTAAAGATGGTTGTTGTTTAAATATTTTAGAAGGCTTTCAATTTTTGATCGACACCATAATCGCAGTGCAACCAAAAATATTTACACTATATTTTCCTGGTTTAGGTACATTAAAAGATTTCGAATTGAATTTCAACATACATATATGCATGCATACATACTATTTATTATATTAAACTCTAATCAGAAATCATTACGTAAATTAAAGAAATGAATGAATGAATGAATGAATGAATGAATGAATGACATTAAGATTTTAATGCATATTTTATTATTTTATTTATATAAATTTTAAATTCCTTAAGATGAATCATCGACTTCTTTTTTTCTCCTGACGCTAAAAAATTTTTCAAATTGTCAATATCAAATTAATACAATTAATAATAAAACCAATAATAATTTTCAAAAAAAAAAAGAAAAAAAAAATTTATCACCTTCTTCTTGTTCTTATTGGAGCTGCAGAAGAACTTGGAGTTGGCTCATAATCATCGTCATCTACATTTCTATTAATTAAATGCGTAAAATTGATTTTAATTCAATTAATTAATCAAATAATTAATATTATTAAAAGATAATAACAATAATATAATAAAAACAGTAAGTTTTCTTATTTGAAAAAATAAGGGTACATTACCTCCTCCTTCCTCTTCTTTTTCTTGGTTGTGATTGTGGTGACTTTGATGCATCAGGTTCATCACCACTTACTAACGCATTTTCAACAATATCATCATCATAATTATTAATATTATTACTATTTTCACCAGCAACTGTCGAAGATGTTGAAGCTTCTGCTTCGAAGGAGTCCACAGGATCTGGTATATTGGCAACAAGCTCTTTCAAGAAATCAAATTGTTCTGTAACCATGATTGTTTTCTTTCTGTTTTAGAAAAAATAAATATCAAGTTATTTTAGGCGATATAGGTTTGTTAATTAATTATAAAAAAAATTGTATATATATATATATGTATGCATAACTTTGGATTACTTACAAATGAGAAACCGACATTCTTTTTGCATTTCTAGCTTTTGTTTCTCGACATGCTTGATCAATCAACGATTGCATAAATAATTCCAAAGCTTTCGCTGTTAACAAAATTATATTATTTGCGATATAAAATAAAAAAAAAAGAGAGGGAGAGAAAAATTTTTTTTCGTTTAGTTAAACTAAGACTGACTTAAATACAAACTAACCAAACCCTCAAAACTCACGTGCCGTAACCAAGAATTGACGTAGTAGATCTCCTTCAACTCACAAATCAATACTGGAGTTGCTTGAGCAACTTTGCCTACATCCTCATCCATTTGCATTATCTTCTTAATTCGTGCCTTTATATTTATAAAAAAAATTAGAAGAAAATTATAAATATATTGTTGTTATTTGTTTATAATATATTAATATGTAATATATTTAAATCAATTTAGAAAATTTAGAAATGTTAGGGGGAATACATACTACTGGAAATTTGGTTTTATACTTTTTCCTCATCATAAGTTTTGACGCTTTTCAAAAGAATTTGACCGATAATAAGAGAAGCTCTTTAAATTATTTGTCGATATTTGCTTTTTATAAGTAAAGAATTTTGTTCAAGATCGAAATATAATCGCAACTAAAATTTTCAGGAATAAATATGGGTTATGTATGAAGGAGAGTGTGTGTTAATATTAATAACAACAGATAAGTGAAACAAGATAAACTGTAACACGATATCCTTCCTAATTTTGAAGAATTGAACACCATTAATAAGAGAGCCCTGGAAATTCTTCCTAACAAATTAGGGGACCTTGCGAATCATTTACTTTTATATATAATAGGAATTTTCTAAAGAATTTTCCAAGGCTTATTATTATTATTATTTCCTTTTGTCGCCAAGGATGCGTGTGCGACATGCCAATTTTTTAAAGAATTATTCTATTGGCCCAATTCTTGATCATTAGACAGTTGGCTTAGTTCACCGCCCTTCTTATTTTTTTTTTTTTCCAGAGAAGCCCCTCCCATTGTTATTTACTTTCCCTACTTTTTGTTAATCTTGGGCTCAGCATTAGAAATTAATAACAAAGTACATAGAACTTGTTTATTTTATTATTGTTGTCATTGTTACTATATACCTTGCCTACGTCTTTTAAACAACTACTTTGAAGTTTCTTAGCAATAAATCTTACTGTCACGTATTCTGAACTTTTCATTTTTCAATCTCTACCATTTTCTTTGTCAAATGAATCAATTTTTCTCGTAAGAGTTCAACTATAATTCTCAACTAGTGTTCTAATGTCAATATAGTATAAGGCTTGGTATTTATATTTCAATGTTTTATTTCATATATGTATATAATTAAATAATATGTCTTCATTCTTCGAGGGAAATAGTAAGTTTCTATTGCTCAATTATTCCAAATTTCTTTAGTTTGTACTCCTTCAGGCAAATAATATACTGTAGCTTTGAAATTATTTTCGATTCAAAATCATTTTATTCAATAATTCAATACTCAAATCCCAACAAAAAATCATGCGATTCACACTCTCTATAACGGACATTGGGATTATAAATTATTATTATTATTAGAAAAAGCATCAGTTATAGAGAGGAGCCGGTATATAAAAATCATTGATCATTACATGTACGAAGTCACGTGCAATTTTAATATGTGTTTATTCATTAAATCCTATTTTTTTGACTTTAAGTTGTTGCCAATTATTTGTTTGTTGGAATCGGAGTTATCTGCATTGCTAAATCAACCTCTCTTTTTGCTAAAGCAGTTAAAGATTTTCTCTTATTTAATAACATTATAAAAAATAATGAAACAAATAAATTAATTTAGAACTTGGATAAGGTGGATTTAAATCAAGAAATTCAATTTATACATTTTATATACGTTAGTACATTGGATCATCGTTATTTGTTATTATTAAGATTTCAAATAAGCATAAGTTTTATTTTAAATAATCGTAGGTAGATTAATTTGTAGAGGTTGCATATTTTTTTATTTTTAGATCACGTGAATCCGTTATATACAGCGTTGATTTATATTAATATAGTAATAGGTCATAATGAAATGGTTTTCAGATGCAATCCGGTATACGTTATACAAAATTTAATTAATAATATCTGTCATAAAGATTTCAAATAGTAAAAAAAGACAAAATTTTAATCCGTTATGGAGGAAAATCCGATCCCGAAAGGACTGATAACATCCCTGGTTTTAAGAATATTTTATCCGCATCTTTTAAAATCAATAATTTGTTTATCAAGTCAAACCAAGTACAGAGTCCTAAACCCACTTATGTAACTAAAACAGTAATCATGAATTAGGATTAAAAAATAATTAATAATTATGGCTTAACTTTGGGGCCACTAATCGAAAGCAAATTGGTGCTTGTCAATTAATTAGTCTACGAATTTACCTTGGTTTTTGCCTCTTTCTTGTACCTAGAAAGCTTTGGCAAATGTGTAAGCACGCTGGACTGTAAAGGGTAACTGTAAATAAATAAACAAAAATGGTCCTTTTACAATCTTCAAAGGCTTCCATAAAGTTCCTTTTATTCACTGATGCAAAATCACCATCAAATGAGATTTTTTATATAAATACTTAAATATTTATATATACAAAATAAAATTTTTCTCTAAACATCACAGTTCACTTACTCTATAACAGATATTGCTATATAACGAGCAGATTCTCCCTACAATGGGCATGTTTTCCTAAGCCAAATGATCTGCTCTATGAAAAATTCTTATAGAAAGACAGTGCATTCACTGTTACTGTGTATTTCCGGAATTGCCATAATAATAAGGATTCTTCCAGCGAAAAAGTACGGGATGCGTACGGAATACATACGAACCACACATGAAATACACACGGGATTTATGGAATACGAACGGAAACCATACCAATACCAATACTAATACTAATACCAATACTAATACTAATACTAATACTAATTATTAATATGGAAATTTACATTTTCCGTAAATCGTATAATAATATTATTATTAATATAGTAATAGTATTTTTTTGTATTTAAATACACATTCCGTGATTTTTGCGGCATTCCGCCGTTTGAATACATTAATATTTTCGTCAGAAACTGGTGTTATTGTCCTATCTAGGGATGGGCAGATCAGTACTATACGTATAGTGCGTATAGTTAAATAACCAGAAGCCTGTCCTATTAAAGCTGTATTGACTTCAAAGAAAGGTTCATCAAAGTCTTCTATGCCATTTATTGGTGTTGAATGGAATCGGTGTAATACAAATGTGTCCAGAGTCACATTTCCATATTTTCAAACCAAAATTTAATGAGCCAAACTCATCATCTTTTCTCCAATACATGAGGATGAATGATTTCCTAGCACCACTAAGTGTGGATTTTTGCTGTCGTATTGTCCGGACTATCTCTAATAGTATAATTTCTTAAATCCTAAGTCATTATTTGGAAATCATTCTCGAAATCATTCTCTGATAATTAAAAAACAAAGTTTGGTGTAGATGTTGGTCTTCCTAGTTAAGATGAAGATAAATCACCATCAACGCTTGAGTTAACATCACAAATTGAAGCTGACTACCATCTGATATTTCAATGAAGAATCTTAAATGAGCGAGTAAATATAAATTTATTATTTTTAATTAATTATATTCTCCCATTGACAAAATAATTTCTTGCTCACAAAAAACATATGACATCCTCAATGACGCATTTTTGACATTTTACATTAGTAATTGTCAATTAGTCATTCTATTTTATTTTATTTTATTTTATTGGACAAAAAAAATCATGTAAAAGTCATGTTATTTGTAATACTTTGTTTCCATTCGCAGTTAAACAAATCCTTTCCAAACTTGTTTGATGATGATGTAGAAGTTGAGGTTGGAATTGTTCGTTCATTAATGATTGTTGTTGTTTTGATGCAACTATTCTTTCCCTGATTTTTAAAATTCCTGGGCAAACTATTATTAAACAACAAAGCAATCATACAGTTTACTATGCAAAAAAAAATACAATTTACAAAGTAAAATACTAAATTTCTCTCTTCACAGTCCCCTGGTCAAATGAAAAAATTACTTGTTTGTAAAAAAACTAATTTTTTGTTGTTACCTTGATCAAAATTATCTTAAACAATTTAATAAATAAACAAAATAATTGATTTTATTTTTCCATCATTATGAAAAGAATTAATTTAATTAATTTGATTTAATTCCAATCCAACTTTATGAACTGTTTCTAAAAATATTTTGGTTGATTCAGGATCAACAGTGGGCAAAATACCATGACCAAGATTCACAATGTATTTATGATTAGTACCAAATTTTTTCAACATTTTTTCAACAGTGGATTTAATTGCTTCAACATCGCCATATAATACATTTGGATCCATATTGCCTTGTAGTGTCACTTTACCTTTGGTAATTTCCTTAGCATAAATTGGATCAATTGTCCAATCTAAAGATATAACATCATATCCAATTTCTGATAATGATTCTAACGCATACCATGATCCTTTACAAAATATTATCATTGGTACAGGAACTAGTCCTTCTGCCTTTAATTGTGATTTAACTTCATTTGATATTTGAGTAAGATATGGTAATGAGAAACTGTTAAAATCATTTGGTGATAATTCTCCTCCCCAAGATTCAAATATTTGAACCATCTGTAAATAAATAAATAAATAAATAAATAAAGTGAGTTTAAATATGAATGCATATTTATTTAAATGCATGTAATTATAATAATATAATTAATGTTTTCCTTCCTCTAAAAAAAATACTTCTTACTTGTGCACCAGCTTTGATTTGTCCAATTAAAAAATCAATAGCAACATCAGTAATTTTTTGTAATAATCTTTTACTCTCATTGGGATATTTAAATAACCAAGTTTTGGCTTTAGATAAAGTATTACTTCCACCACCTTCTATCATATAAGCCATCAAAGTCCATGGTGCACCAATAAATCCTAATAAAGGTACTCTACCATTTAATTCTTTTCTTGTCATTGTGATGGCATCAAAAACATATCCAAGCTCTTTTTTTACATCGATCACATCTTTTAGCTTTGTATCTATATCTTCAGGTAATACCAATGGATCGGGGAAATTGGGTCCTTTACCAGGTAACATTTCAACTACTAGTCCTAAAGCTTGTGGTATTACCAATATATCTGAAAAGATTATTGCTGCGTCCAATAATCCATCATATCTATTAATTGGTTGTAATGTAACCTCTGTTGCCAATTCTGGTGTCCGACAAATTGTGAAAAAATCATATTTTTCACGCATAGATCTAAATTCTAGATTTTTTTTATGTTAAAACAAAAATTTTTTTTATTAAATGAGATCATCTAATTATTATTATTTGGTTTATACCAGGTAAATATCTTCCAGCTTGCCTCATAATCCAAACTGGAGCACGTTCAGTTTTTTCACCTGATCAAAAAAATCATAATTAACTATTAAATTTCTTATCAATCAATATAATCATAATAATTTAGTAATTTACTTACCACGTGCTGCGCGAAGAATCAAATCATTTTTTAATTCTGGAAATTTTATTATATTGGACATTGGGAGTTTTTTTCTGAAAGGAAATATAATTTTTTTAATCTATGGTTGTTACACTAATTAAAAAAAAATCTTAAAATTCAATAACTATATTTGGAAGGAGTTTGAGGTTGCGAAGCGTATCTATGATTGGCTGGCGCACAAGAAATTGATTGGATAATTTTATTATTACGCGATCATTACTATATAGTAAATTTTAACGTCATTATTATGTATTTCTATACATCTAATTCATCAAAACACTAATTCAAACTTTCTGTTATTGTTGTAGTGACAAAAAGGTTTACGATGTTTTTTGAAATAAAATAACCTATAATAAAATTTTTTTACGTATATGGAATATGCTGCAACCAGACAAAGTGAACATTGGTATTACCTAGAGGTATGGGGGAACAACTCAATGTAATATAGATTTGTCAATTTCAAAACTGTCACCCTATAGTGTTTATTAGTATTAGTAAATAAAAATAAAACGTGAAACACGTACATATTGTACACCAAGAATTCACAAATTAACCCTAGTTAAAATTTTCATACTTGTAAGAAAAAATCTTCAGCTTTCTTTTGATATAAATTTTTTCAAAGTATCTTCCTAAAGCTTCAAAAAAATACCATCGGTTGTAAAAAATATTTTTTCTTTGTATTTTCAACATTACACTTATTATTTACAAGCTTTTACAGTGTGTTTCAAAAAAAAGGGCGCGCACAATGTAAATTCATTTTGAAAATTTTGAGATGGATGGACCTTATTATGTTAACATATTGGAAACCCAGCTTTTACCTGCTGCACAAAGATTATATGGTAGAAACTGGCATTTACAACAGGATAATGATCCAAAGCACACATCATGCGTTGCAAAAACTTTTATGAAAACAGAATTCGTACAATAGACTGGCCATCCAATAGTCCTGACCTTAATCCCATTGAGAACATGTGGTATATCATGAAAAATAATGTTGAAAAAAGAATGCCAAAGAATGTTGACGGATTGAAGAGATTTATGGTTGAGGAGTGGGAGAAAATTCTACAGGAAATAATTAAAAATATTATTATGTCTATGAAACAGAGATAGAATTTCTTATTATTATTTTTTATTTAATAAAGTATTTGATAGGCTTTTAAATGAACCTAATTTTATTTGTTTATCTTGCATAATTGCTAAGATATGCAATTTTTTGTGCACGCCCTTTTTTTTGAGACACACTGTATGTGTGTTTATGTATACATAATACATAATTAATTGCAATAATAATAATAATAATACACATAATGTATAAATAACATGTGAAGTTAATATTTTTACTAATTAGCAATTAATAAAAGTTTGTTTATTTATTTAACAAAATGGATTTTTGTATACTGCCACACAGTTATTTATCTATAAAATTAAAAGAAAAGTATGCACACATCCCTTGAATATAAGAAATCAATTCTTTGATAAACAAGCCATTTTGGAATTAATGAAAGTAGAGCCTTTAGAAAACAATTTCCACTCCAAAACGCTTTCTCATTGACTGTTCATAAGACACAAGGTCCTTACCTCATGTGACCATCTCTATCAATGAAAATGCTGAAGGGTAGCATTAAATAGAGCAAGTTCCTTAGAAAATTTACGCAACATGGAAGTCATGTGCTCATTAATTTATCATTGGTCAAAATTATGCATAAGAAACTCTAAATCAGTAAAAATTTGACAATTGAAGAAATTAAACAACAATCAAAAAAAGCAGAAAATGAATATAGAGAGGTGAAGGAGAAGTTGAAGAAGTGGGAGGAGGGAAAAAAGTAGGAGAGATTAGACAAGTTAGGGGAGATGTTGATGAAGGAGTATTAGATAATGAAGAGAGGAAGAGGCCAGAAGAACAGAGAAATGAGTTGAAGAAAGAGAAGGAAAAGTTGGAAGTGGAAAAGGAGCAGTCAAGGTTGAGGAGAGATAATTGGGATGAGTTACTACGAAAAAAATTAGATGAAGGAACAGGCAATGATCAAATTGCATAAAAAATATACAAAAATTTATTTTCCATTTATTCCATTTTGTTTGTTTATTTATTATTATTCATTTGAGAGAGTATTGATATACTTGTTTGTTTTAATAGGAAAAAAAAATACATAATTTATTTACTAGACACTCCTGACCTATAATCAAAAAATAAATGGCCCTACTTTATTGCGAGCACCCCTTATAATGCATTTTTGTACGTATTGGTCCAATTTAATCGGCCAAGCGAAAAACAGTCTTTACAAAAACCGTAAGGAGCGATGTCCGAATTTTTATCTACAGTAGTAATACAGCTCGATTAATCCGAACTATTCGAACTATTCGTTTGTATCACGAATAGTGACGCTAGCTGGCTAAAAAAAATTTCTCTTGGCATTTATTTTTACGTCTGGAATTTTAGTGTAGAATTCAGTGGCATAGACATTTAGTTGAGATTGGTCCACCTGCATTACTTAGAATGACAAAAAAAAATTTTTGCTCAAAAACAAAAATACAATACATTGTAGCAGGATAAAAGTCATAGTTGGAGTTTCTATTCGTAATGTAAATTCTTATTTAATTCGAATTATTCTTTTTATTCGAATAAACTTTCAATGTAATTCGAATACTCAACTTCATAACGAATAAAACAAATAATTTGAATAAACCTTATTCGAAATATTAAAGGCGAGGTATTATACTAATAATAATAAATAATAGTTAATATTAATTATAGCAATAATAACGATAGTAGTAGCAATAATAATACCGGCAAGCTTAGCACCATCTGAAAAGTTTTTTCATCAACTGGGGTCTATTTAAGTTCTTAGTCGGCTAAGGTTTTCTACCGGCTAAGCTGTTTAAAAATTCCTTGGCCGGCTAAGCTGATAAATTTCTTAGCCGAGTAACGTCACTAATTACGAACAGAAACTCTAGCCCGGTTCAATAATAATAAAGATTTTAAACGCTTTGCATTTCGTTTTAGTTCCCTACAAATGTCTGAGCAACATTGTGAAATTTTTATACAGTCGTTTCAACGAATTATAATTAAATTCGCGTTACTATGAATTTTTAAAAACATAACAGTCAGACAAGATTTCGTTTACTGATTTTTACTATATGATCGACATAGCACGTTTTCTGTACAACAGACTTTGAAGGAAGAATTGAATACAAGATTATTAATA
>CAUDNR010000049.1:0-16505 GCA_958430865.1 Entrophospora sp. SA101 | reverse complement strand
TAATAATAATAATAATAATAATAATAATAATAATAATAATAATAATAATAATAATAATAATAATAATAATAATTTATTCTTTTATTTTTATATATTTAAATTTTTTTTTAAAAAAAAAGAAAATGGAATACCAATTGAAGGGTGGATTGACGATCAACATGATGAAGCATTATTAGATTTGTTGCCATTCTTAGATGCGTTAAGATTCACAGAAGATGTGAGATCCATATTGTCTCTTCAAACTTGTTGAAAAAAAAAAAATAATCAATCAACCAAATAATAATAATAATAAAATGGTGGACAAAAATGATCATGGACATTTTCACAGATTTAAAAATAATGTTATTATAGATATTTATTTCATATTTATTTATCATTTATTTCATTCTTTTAAAATTGAAAAGAACTGCTAAAAGTTTTCAAAGTCAAAAAAATTTTTTTTTAATCCAAGAGGAAATCTTTATTGTAGTTAATATTATTATTAAATTTTATAACTTTTGTGTGTATACATGTGTTTATATATTTATTTATTTATTTATTCATTTTTAAATTAATTTTTACTTTCTACAAAAAGAAAAAAGAAACTTTAAAGTTTGAAAATAATTCATTTAGGAAATCATATTTAAAAAAAAAATACACTACATATTTACATACACATACATAAATATATATCACATTTTATTATCAATAATTTATATATATATTTATATAGATCATAGAAATCATCATAAAAATTTGTATACATTATTTATTTTATATTTATTTTCACATAAAATATTATATATATAATCAATGAATCAAAGAAACAAATAATAATCTATAAATCAGTCTGTTATTCTAAAAACAAATATTTGATTAATTCTGATACAACTTTAACATTAATGCTATTTCCCAACACTCTATAACGTTGTTTTAATGTAACATTATCTGGAAATCGAAATGAATTTGGAAATCCCATTATTCTAGAAATTTCATATTCGGTAAAGTAACGAAGATTTATCTGAGTGGAAGAAGAAAGGTGATTTGCATTATAATAATTATTCGTTGATAAAGTTTTTTCTTCCGTTGCTTTGAAAATCGACGATGACTTTATACATATACACATATATTAATATTAAAATTTTTTAGCAAAATGGAATATATGTTTTTTTTTCGATAAATTACATACATTTGTATCATCATCCATTTGTAATATTGAACCAGTCGCTTCTACGTAATGATAATATCCTAAAGTATTCATATAATGTTTTTTTAAGAATTAATATTTATTCTTCCTCTAATAATAAATAATCATCTATATAATTTATCACCTTTTGTGAAACAACAGCTTCTTCTTGAATATGGGTTGACAATATCTAATGGATAAAAATATTAGACGAATAAAAAGACGTATGTAGGCTAATATTAAAAAATTCAAAATTTACCAAATAATTTTCCATATTTTATTAAATTCTAAATTATTAAAATCAATATATAAATATAATCGGGAATAAATATTATCATATCATATATTATAATTAATTATTACCTTGTCAGAAATAGAATACTTTTCATTATCAACATTATCTTGCAGGAATTCTTTGATTTGTGAAATTTCTATATTATTAGGAAGATTGATAGAATCAATATTTCTAGAATCTTTAAATGATTTATCATATGGCGAGCAAGGTATATAATCAAGTGTTTCTTGCAATTGATTTGAATATTTAAATTTCAATGGAATTTTCTTTGCCTGAATCAATTAGAAAATATTTTTATTTTATTTTAAATATTATATTGTTATTAGTATAACTATATATATATAAATATATGTGTATATTAATTATAATAACCAACCAACCAACAAATAATATCTTAATCTTGAATTAGGAATACCTAATTGTAATGGAGTAATTAAAAACTCTTGATAATTATAATCACAATTTTTCAGTTGCGCTAAAAGTGCGATCCTTGTATCTGATTCCTAATAAATAAACAAATAAGAGTATGTAAATGCATATACACATGTATACTCTCTATTAATATTACCTCAAATCCTTTGACGTTTTCAATTAAAAGATAATTAGGAGGTTTCTTCATGATCGATAATAGATTGATTAGATGTAAAAAAGATTTAGATCTAACATCTTTAGATCCTTGGTTTAACCCAATACGTGTGTATGGTTGACATGGCGGTGACATTAACCATACATCAGCATCCAATGAATCATAATATGATAAAGGTATATTTTCAATATTTCTCTACTTAATATTTAACAATTTTATTTATTTATTAATCAAAAACTAAAAAAAATTTTTTTTTTATAAAAATAAATGTCAAATACCTGATGAACTATTGACTTTTTTTTTGATTTATTACTGTTGTTATCATCATCATTATTATCTTTGTTTTCAAGATTATATTTATAAATCAAATTTGCTGTTGTATTTATATCAAAAGCTGCTATAACTTCCCCAGTATTGTTTGACAAACTGAATGCGTAATGCTAAATAGAAGTAATATGCAATTTTTTAAAAATTAATATATATTCATTATTACGATAATATAATAACTTTTTAAATCACCATTCCACCAATTCCTGAATAAAATTCTAAAATTCGATGATACATTTTTTTATAATATTTGACGTCTCACGTTCAATATTCAATTATATACATTGGAAAATTATTTTTCCTTAAAATGACCGTTAACTTCCAAAGTTTTCATGTTATAAAAAGAAAAACATTGGAGTAGCCAAATAAGCAATATTCAATATTTGCTTCATTTATAATTATTCCTTAAAAAAGTCAATTTCAAAGGTACTGCTGTATATTAAAGATGCACCGTTATATGCTTATTTATTTTTATATATTTAAAATAAAGACCATCACTGAACAGTTATGATATTTCTGGGCCCGATCATCATCATCATTCTCTACAGACAGAGAGAGTCTGCCTTTATAAATTCAACACAGTATGAGTATATACAACAAAAATGAAAATGAAAAAAATAAAATATAATCTATAAATTATTTTTTAATGACCCTCATTAATTAATCCAAAACTATAAAATAATAATAAAATATAAAAAAAAATAATAATATGAATAATAAGAAAAGTAATATCAAAATTTTTTTTGTTGTAATAAAAAAATTACATCAAATATACCTTCCTAATATTATTAATAATGATAACTCCCCCTTCTAATTTTTCGCAGATAAGAAAAAAAAAGAAACAAATAAATTACTGAATCATTAATATAAGAAAAATTGAACTTTTATTATGAATTTGTAGTTTGATGTAATTTGATTTTAATATTTTAACATTATGAGGCCACTAAATTGTAAATAAATCAAGAGAAAATTTAGAGGTTAGAAACATATTTATAATTCATTTAATAACAATATGATAATAATATAGCATATAAAATAGGACTTACTGTAATCATTTATTTCAACTTCAGCTGGCATTTCAGTTATGTTCACCTCGAATCTTTCTTGAACTTTGAATAAAGTGTCAGCATCCTCTTGATTAGCCACAAAAGTAATTGCAATTCCTTTGGTACCAAAACGTCCAGCACGACCAACCTATATACATAATGTATATTGATTTTGTCGGCAGTAGCAGAGATGACGATAACGATAATAAAGATGAAATTATAATAGTGTTGATTATGTTAATAACAAAGAAAAAATTAATTAGCCAGTCATTCTATTACTTACTCTATGCAGATAACTGTCAGGGCCATCAGGCATATCATAGTTGATAACTATATTGACCCGTTCGATGTCAATTCCTCGTCCAAACACATCTGTAGCAACCATGATCCTTTTTTGAAAATCTTTAAAAGATTTGTATCTTGCAATCCTGTTATTATTTCAATATTTTAAATCAATTAAAATTTATAATTTACAATCATTCTCATAAATATTAATCGATAAATTGTTACCTTTCTTCTTGTTTCATGGAACCATGGATACAAATGCTCGGGAAATTGCAGTCACATAAAAGTCTATTTAATTCATTGGCACGTTGAACCGATTTAACAAAGATACATACTTGATTGAATTCAAGTGTATCTAAAAGATCATTCAATTGCCGGTTTTTAGCAGCCTCTGTTAGTTTAATGTAATATTGTTGAAGACCATGTAATGTAAGTTTGGTTTCATCATCAACATAAATTTCTAACGGCTAAAAAAAAAAATTTTTTAAGTTAAAAAGAATTTAATTTCTTCAAAAACCTTCCCAAATTATATAAATATATAAAGTTATCCTTACATTTTGCATAAACTTTTTACATACTGGTCGAATTTCTTTACTTAAAGTGGCACTAAACATCATTACTTGTTTACTATGAGGTGTTTTACGAAAGATCGCCTGCACGTCTCTTCTCATATCTAATTAATCATAAATTAATAATGACGATAATGTAATGATTATTATTAATATTAAATAATATCTTATATATATATATATATATATATTATATGATATAAATCAGAATAATATTAATCTCATTAGGTTTAAATAAAACCTTAGACGAGCTGGGTTAATAGCTATGGCTTTTCATCATTTTTATATATTTATAATAATAACAATATATATATATATATATACATACATATATATATATATATATTAATTATATATTGAATAATAGAAATTATTTAAATACCTAATTGATCCAACATTTTATCACATTCATCAAGCACAAAATGTTTAACGCTACCAACTTTAAGATGACCATCATTAACCAATGCCAATACTCTTCCAGGTGTTCCTACCACAATATGTGGAATGGTATCTTTATTTGAAAATTTTTTATAGTCCTCTCTGATTGGAATACCTCCATAGAAGACATCAGTTTTGATTTCTGGCATATATTTGCTGAACCTACTATACTCGCTCCTAATTTGAAAAGCTAATTCACGAGTATGACAAAGTACAATAACAGATACTTCTCCTGGTGTAGGTTCTACTTGTTGAAGTGTTGCAAGAACAAATACTGCTGTTTTGCCCATACCAGATTTAGCTTGACACAATACATCCATTCCCAAAATTGATTGAGGGATACATTCTTGTTGAACTATATTTATTTATTTATATGTATGTATGTATATTATTTATATATAAATTTATTAGATTATTATTATTAAAAGATTGTTGAAAAATTATTATTACTCATGAATATTGTATATAGACTTTAAATATATATATATATATATATTAAAGGATAGATGTATCTATCTATCTAACTATGTATGTATGCATGATATTAACCTTCACTTGGATGTTCAAAACCGCAGTCAACAATAGCACGCAAAAGTTCCGGTTTCAATAAAAAATCTCTGAATCCAGTAGAGTGAATACCCACATAACTTCCCTTCTTATCTTTTTTATCATCATTCCCCTCCTGACCATTGATTTCAGATTGTTCAGATTGGATAGTTTCAGATTGCATGACTTCATCTTCCTCCTCATAATCAATCAAATCATCAGCGTGGTCAGTCATTTTTTATTCTTGTTTTTTATGTAAAATGGTTCGTTGACGTTTTACTGATAATTTATGCAGGTGAGATAGTAAAATTTTTAATTAATGAGAAAGTGTAAATAATAAAAAACCAAAAACTATTATTAATTAAGAAGATCTAGTTAATAATAATAATTTTAAAAAAAAAATTTTTATATATTGAAAGAAAGCAGTCGCACAAATTATCGACCTGGAAGTTTAAATTTAGGTGGTACGAAATGAAGTGCTAAACGCCACAATTGCCACACTATAATTATTTACCCATTTATATTGATGCCAAAAGGTCCCGTCGCGCTGATTTAATACGATTTCTTTCATACTCTAAATAAATAAATAAAATGTCTTTAAAACCATTATTTACGCGCTCTTTATTAAAATATAATTCTCATAGAATTAAATCTTTTAAATCTTTTGTAACAGAGACTAACATTCAAAAGGTTAGAAAGGATTAAATAAATGTCCACATTGTTTAAATGTTGAATATATTTTAATTGTAATTAATTAATTATAGTTGAAGGATCAATCATTATTAAAAAGTAAAGCTTTTATTAATGGTGAATGGATTAACTCAATATCAGAAAAAAAATTTTCTGTATTAGGTACAAGTATAAATATAATATAAATATATTCAACCTACAAATATTAATTAATAAGAATGTTTGTTTTTTTCAGATCCAGCTACTGAAAATGAGATTGGACAAGTACCTGAAATGGGTGCTAAAGAAACAAAAAATGCAATAAAGGCTGCTAAAGATGCATTAAATGAATGGTCAAGACAGCCCGCAAGGGTATAATTTAAAATTTGATTGTGTTATTTGAATTGGTTTGATTTAATTTATTGATATTTATTATATATATTTCATGAATAGACAAAACATGATGCTTTGAATAAATGGGGTTCTTTAATATTAGAAAATATGAATGATCTTGCTACAATACTAACTCTTGAAAATGGTAAACCATTCAATGAATCTTTGGTGGAGATTAAATATGGACAAAGTTTTATCGAATGGTTTGCTGAAGAGTCAAGACGTATTTATGGTGATATCATCCCATCAATATCCCAAGGTCAAAGATTCTTGGTACAAAAGCAACCGATTGGCATTGCTGGAATCATCACTCCTTGGAATTTCCCAAATGCGATGATCACTCGTAAAATAAGTGCTGCTTTGGCAGCAGGTTGCACCACTGTAATAAAACCTGCTGCTGAAACTCCTTTTTCTGCTTTGGCTTTGGCTGATTTAGCTTCAAGAGCAGGCATTCCTAAAGGCGTTATCAATATTATAACCACCAACGAAAATGTTAGTGAGGTTGGTATGGAATTAACAACTAATCCTGACGTTAGAAAAATTTCATTCACTGGATCGGTAATAATATTATTTTATTTTTCTTCTTTCAATAAGTAAAGATATTTTTATATATTTATAATCATTATTGAATCTTTAAAATACAGACCGCTGTCGGTAAATTTTTGATGGAACAAAGTTCAAGTACATTAAAAAGTATTTCATTGGAATTAGGTGGAAATGCACCATTAATTGTTTTTGATGATGCTGACATAGATTTAGCTGTTGAAGGTTTTTTGCTTTATATTTTTCTTTTTTTTAAAAAAAAAAAGATATTGTTTAATTAAGATTAAAGTTTTATATAGGTACTATTGCCTCAAAATTTAGAGCATCAGGTCAAACTTGTATTTCCCCAAATCGTATCTACGTGCAATCGTCAATCTATGCTGAATATGCCTCGAAACTCTCTGAAAAAGTCAGTAAATTTAAAATTGGAAATGGGTTTGATCCAACCACCACTCATGGTCCATTGATAAATAAAAAAGCGGTTGAAAAAGTTAAAAGACACGTTGATGATTCTGTGGCAAAAGGTGCTGAAATATTGATTGGTGGTACTAGACAAGCAGGGAATTTTTTTGATCCAACTGTCTTGACAGGAATGTCAAAGGATATGATTATAACATCTGAAGAAACTTTTGGTCCGATAGCTGCCTTGTATAAATTCGAAAATGAAGATGAAGTAGTTACTATGGCTAATTATTCCACTCATGGTTTAGCTGCCTATTTTTATAGCAGGGATATTGGAAGATGTTGGAGAGTTGCGGAAGCTTTGGAGGTTGGAATGGTCGGTGTCAATGATGGAAAGATTGGTTTTTGCGAAACTCCTTTTGGTGGGGTTAGTAAATTTTTTTTTTTGCTCGAGAAATAAGAACTAATTTATTAAAATTATTAAATCGCCATTCTTCTTCAAATTATTATTTCTTTATTAGGTTAAGGAATCAGGCTTTGGACGCGAAGGTTAGTTGTGTTAAAATATATTTATATGTTAGAATAATTTTTTTTAAAAAATCTCACAAAGCGGTGGTTTTTTAATAATAATAGGTTCAAAATATGGAATTGAAGAATTTCTCAATGTTAAATTTATAAATTTTGGTGGAATATAAAAAAACCTTTTTTTTTTTTTGAGATTAATATTAAAGAAATTGGTAATTATAATTGGCAGAAATCACGTGCCTCCGACTACCGTTTAACAATAATACAGAGTTCCTCTTTGCCGCCTTCTTCCCATTTAGTTTCTTTCAACTTGGCGTTAATAAACTCTCAACAGATAAACCAACATTTAAATAAAAGGCATTCCTTTTCCGCAAACATATCCATCCTACTTCTACTTAACGGAAGTGGCATTATTAATATTAATATCAAGTTATTAGTGAAATCAATTCTATATACATAGTAACAAAGCAAATGTAAGTTAGCATATGTTTAAAAGAAAAGTGCCCAGAGTTAGTAAACAGTATGCCAAACATTCCCTCAAATGGATGAATGGATAAATCAAGATGGAATGTGCGAAAGATGATTATTTGAACATTTGTTAAGTTCCATCCTATTAACTAAAAGCCAATGTTTTGAGCTAGCTCTTTTTTCCACAAAGTTTTCACGGATACTTTAATTCTTTCAAATTTTTCATTCTCGAATTTCTCATAATTTTCGACTCTTTAAGTAAAAATCGTATACATCAAGATTTAATATTTGTTGGTTTCGGGCAAGAAAATGATGCCGTAACGAGATATGCCATTACTATTTCCAATAGTTGAAGTCGGTCTCCTCATTTCATTATTTCGTGAACAAAAGACTTTCCAGTAATAATTATGTGCTTTTAAGTCATAGCATCCCTTCATTTATATTATTTATATTATCAAAAGATAACAAACTTCTAGTGGTGGTTTACAGATAGGTGAAAACCTAATAATAAAACTACTACTGCTCTTACTATCAAGACATTCACAACCCCATTGACTTTTTCTAAAAATGTTTCAACAATGGATATAAATCTAATGACCTAAATAGTTTAGAATTAGAATTAAATTTTCTTTTTCTGGCAGTTTTTTTTTTAGTAAAGTAGGATTGTGTGAAGAATCCATTAGATTGATATTAAAGAAGGTCCATTAAATCTTTCAAAAAAAATTCTAATTTAATAAATTCAGAATATTTTTTCGACCATATGAAGGGCATATTTCCAAGTAACCAAAGCTTTTGGAAGCAATTTTGATGCTTTCTTGTTCATTGCAATTTTCTATATTTCCCGTACAGAATTGCAGGCTCGGGAGAGTAAAATTTTCAACCCACAATAATAAAACTATAACGATTACAGACAGGTAAAGCACTTGTTATTATTAGATTAAATGATCCATCTTCATGTTATTGAGAACTAAATTTTTTTATTGAAATAGATCAATAAAATATAATTCGCCATCTCAAAATATATATATATATATAAATAAATTTGATTTCAAAAACAAAAAAAAATGTCTACAAATAGAAGTCTCATAAACTATAAAAAAATTCATCAATAATTTTTTTAGATGTGGTTATTAATAATAAAACTACATAATAATAATGATGATAAATTTAATTATTATCATCACAATTTATTTATTCTTTCATTGGCCTACATTGCTTTCTAGATCTTTATCCAAATAATTTTTTTTTTTAATTTCAACCATGTAAGGTTCTAATTATTATCGTTACCACTATTATTGCTATTAAAACATCGCAGATTTTCTCCTGTCAGCAGCAGATTTACTTCTTCTTTCAGCAGTAGCAGCATGAATCTTGTTGACAGCTTTACGACGAATTCGAGTAGCAAAATTTCTAGTCATTTCAGGTCCTTTAGGTTGACGGACAGGAACAATTGTATCTGGGTGAACTTTCATTGGACCACCAAATACACTAAATAAACAATATATATATATTAATTAGTATAATTAAAAAAAATTTTTAATTTTTGTTAAAATTTATTTATTTACCTTTTACGTCTTTCATCTTTTGTAACTGGAGCTGTGTTAGAACGTTGTTGATATAAATTGCTAGTTGGAGTTGAGGGAGGAATATATTCTTGTGATTGATCATAATAATAGGAATACTGTTGACCATCATCTGATAATAATTCATCTTCATAAGGATATTGTTGTTGATTATATAAATCATAAATATCAGTTGAACCTGTAAAATTTTCAGAAGGTAAAAATCTTGGTGTTTGCGGTGATGATTCTTGTGAATCTGAATCATCAGGATGACATAACATAACTACAGGTGCACCAGAACCTAACTCAACTTGAGAATAATTAGCTTTGGTGAATCTAGCAGGTATAGGATTAGAATTATAAAATCTAAGCCTTGTTTGTTCCAAAGTATTTAAATATTGCTCACTACTCGCTAGAGCATAAGCATGTTGAGAGCTACTTGAATTTGAAGAAGGCGTAGTTGGAAACCTTGAAGTGGATTGTCTGATGTCTTTTGGAAATCCGTTAGAATGTTTTGGAAAAGTAGCAGTTTTAGGAGGATTGGGAAGACTATAATTTCTGTTTGTTTTTGTTGGAAATGTAGCAGTCTGCGGGACTCTTCCTAAATTTTGTAATTGTGTTGCTTTTGATAAATTAAGTGGGTTTGGTGTATGTCTGTTGGAATTTGCCGTTTTTTGTTGAGTAGTAGTAATATTTTTGCTGCTTTTAGGGGGACTTTTTGATAAACTATTACCATTATTATTATTAGATGATGATTTTTGTTGCAAACTATTTTTATTATTAAATGTAGCGGATTTTGGTGATTGTTGTTGAATCGTAAAATTTTGAGATTTTTGAAATGGTGCAGTTTTTGGAGTAGTTCTGTTATTTTTAGTTGAGTTTTGAGAAGCTTCATTTATTAAATTTAAATTTAAATTTTTGTTATTCTTGTTTTTAATGCCAGTATTAATGTTGTTATGACCGCTGTTACCATTGTTACTATCTCTACGTTGTTCATTGTTTGAACTATTATTCCTCCAAGATTGTCTTGTTGGATCTTGAGTATACGGTTGATATTGCACTTGCACAGCATCCATTTTTTATTTTTTTCAGAGAGAAATATTTGTAGTAATTATTTTTATTTATAATAAACTGGGTTTGTTTTTATTGTTAAGTAAAAAAATTCTTTCTTTCAAACTAAATATATTTCACAAAATACTTTTTTTAAAACTATTAGTTAAATAAGGCGCATATGTTTTTGAGTAAATTGAGTAAATGTATAGTTTGACTTTTTTTTTGTAATGAATGACTGAGTACCTATTATGATTAGGACCAGCCAGTGGCCCACTTGTACCAAGAAGGTTGATGCGGAAAAAAAAAAGAAAGATTCTTGGTAAAGAAAGCAGGTTAAAGAATTTTAAATTTCTATATTAAATTTTATAGGGGTCAAAGGACAATTAAAATAATTTACACAAGTATATAAATAAATAAATAAAAACAATTTAATTGGGCGAAAAAAAAATAAATATCAAAAATTGCTAACTAACCTCTTAGAACATATTAAGTTTATAAGACAATAAACTCTACATGTACTCTTTCTTGTGTTTCCCACATTAATAATATAGTACTAATACCCATTTACCATTGAAGAATGAACCTGGTGACGATTTGCCTTTTTTTAGACCCCAATTTAATTTAAAATTTTATATCTATATATCAAGAACCCATTTAAACTTTTTTATATTTTTTGCTTCGACATTTTTTTCGCTGGAGGTTTTTTAGAAAATTGTACCTTTCTTTAGTGTGCAAGGGTAATACCATTTAAATTGTCAGGTGTTGGTTTGTTTAATCACGAACGTGGCTTATTTATGTTCATTTGGACGCAACAACCTATAATAGGTATATAGCTAGCCAACTGAGGAAACTTTTAAAAGCGATTGGTAATAATTAAATTATTACAATTGAAAGTAAACAAAATCTAATTGACTACAAAATTAATATTGTTGACTTTATAAACAATAATGTTTTTTTAAATGAATTTTATTTTATTTATATTTTGAAAAATATAAAAAGCATAATAATCTCCAAGTTTGTCAAGATCAATGGTAAACAATCCATCGTTTAGATCTTTAATTATTCCTTTTGTGTATCTATCATTAAATAAACTTGATTCCCAAAATAAGTTTAGCAACTTCTTAAGCGAAGAAAATTTATTTTTTGAATAATTGATTATTATTATTGTAATTAAATAAATCATGATATGGGGTATTTGAAATATCAAGTGACATATTATTAACATTATTACAAAATTTTAAAATTGAACCAACCACATTTTTATCTATAATATTTAATGACAATTTTCTGAGAGAGTCACCAGAAGTTTAAAACGAATAAATTGGCTTTTGATTGAGTGATTTTAAGATTACAATGTTTACAAAATCAAAATTAATCTCCTTTTCCGAATCTTGATTTTTATCACATAAATTATTGATATTTGAAATGATTTTAAATTTGTACATTTTGATAAGTTTCAAGCAATTTCCATTGATAATAAATTTAATTGATATCCAATAATAAGAATATGTGGCATATTGATGAAAAACTACTATTTAATTCTAGACTGATCAAATCTTTATAATGCCAAATTTTCAGAATCCGTGGAATCATGGTGTATATTGTTACACAATTGAGGTAATCTTTTAAGTGATTTGATGAGCTGACATGTAATTTACTAACATTTGATAAGCTGTGCTCACCTTTAACAAATAAAATAAATTTGGCATATCATCATACAAAGAATTGAATTTAACTGAATGAACATCATAAATAATGCTTTTCATAAGGAGTTGTAATTTTAAAAGAATGTGGAATTTGATCAAGGTAAGGGGAGAAAATCTATTGATGACAGTGTATTTACTTACCAAATTGAGAAAAATTAGTAATACCTTGTTTTTTTTTTCTTTTATTACTATATACATCCTGATTTATATAGTCTTCATCAAAAAGACATTTTATTACCACAAATACATGTAGCCTGAGTACCATCTTCAGAAATTTTTTGAACAAACTCATGGTTTAAAAGATGTTTAGTATATTTTATCATTGGATTTAATATGGGGCATACTGCAACAAAACCAGACAAAGTGAACATTGGTATATTACCAAAAATTTCAAGGATCAAAATTTAGTTATTATCATCACAATTAGTTTATAATGCCCCATTTGTTAAGTGATATATAGAACTGTCCCTATATAAAAATAATAAAATTATTAATATGAAATTAATTTACATTAGGTCTACCATGGAACCCAAGAATTATAGCACCATTAGAAGTATTTTGAAGAAAGAACAAGGAGAAAAAATTGCCCCTTATATTTTCAAAATAAATGATAATCAGGCATTGGAAACTTATCTAAGAAAAGAAAGGATTACCTATGAAATTTACCAAGAAGAAAGAAAAATAATAAGCATTAAGAAAAGAACATTAACACAGAACCTAGAAAATTAGGAGAAAATAATTTACATAACCATGTTCTTCAAATGGTATTAGCACTAAATTTGATTTTCTCATTGTAAAGACTTTCAGATATCAGTGGCAGTAGAACACTCATTAGTTATAATTTTACATATGGATTGACTTTTCATCTCCTTGATTTAAAAGGCAAATTTGGTTTTTTTAACTTCACTTACCTCTTTTCGAGTTTTTGTATAGTTGAGGAATGAACATTTGATCCTATTTTACAATGTCTCATAAAAACTATATCCTTCTTCAATTAGCATAATAGCCTTGATCCTTTGTTTCATTGTAAATTGTTTCTTTGAGAGGAGAATTGACACTCTTTTGTTAATTGCAAAAAAAAGATTTCTTGGAAAATTTATTTTTTTTGTTTAATTGTAAATTATTGAAAAAAAAGGAATCAAAAAAAATTTTTTGTTATTATTATATCCTTGAAAAAACACATTAATAATAATTCAAAGAAATTTGATTTGTAAAGTATTTGCACTAATACTTAAAAAATTCCTAATTAGTTTAAGAGAAAAAATTTTGTTAGAGCATAAGCATGTTGAGAGCTACTTGAATTTGAAGAAGGCGTAGTTGGAAACCTTGAAGTGGATTGTCTGATGTCTTTTGGAAATCCGTTAGAATGTTTTGGAAAAGTAGCAGTTTTAGGAGGATTGGGAAGACTATAATTTCTGTTTGTTTTTGTTGGAAATGTAGCAGTCTGCGGGACTCTTCCTAAATTTTGTAATTGTGTTGCTTTTGATAAATTAAGTGGGTTTGGTGTATGTCTGTTGGAATTTGCCGTTTTTTGTTGAGTAGTAGTAATATTTTTGCTGCTTTTAGGGGGACTTTTTGATAAACTATTACCATTATTATTATTAGATGATGATTTTTGTTGCAAACTATTTTTATTATTAAATGTAGCGGATTTTGGTGATTGTTGTTGAATCGTAAAATTTTGAGATTTTTGAAATGGTGCAGTTTTTGGAGTAGTTCTGTTATTTTTAGTTGAGTTTTGAGAAGCTTCATTTATTAAATTTAAATTTAAATTTTTGTTATTCTTGTTTTTAATGCCAGTATTAATGTTGTTATGACCGCTGTTACCATTGTTACTATCTCTACGTTGTTCATTGTTTGAACTATTATTCCTCCAAGATTGTCTTGTTGGATCTTGAGTATACGGTTGATATTGCACTTGCACAGCATCCATTTTTTATTTTTTTCAGAGAGAAATATTTGTAGTAATTATTTTTATTTATAATAAACTGGGTTTGTTTTTATTGTTAAGTAAAAAAATTCTT
This sequence comes from Entrophospora sp. SA101, assembly GCA_958430865.1. Classification (NCBI taxonomy): domain Eukaryota; kingdom Fungi; phylum Glomeromycota; class Glomeromycetes; order Entrophosporales; family Entrophosporaceae; genus Entrophospora; species Entrophospora sp. SA101. The sequence continues at coordinate 1,903 of CAUDNR010000049.1, read as the reverse complement.
TCTTTCAAACTAAATATATTTCACAAAATACTTTTTTTAAAACTATTAGTTAAATAAGGCGCATATGTTTTTGAGTAAATTGAGTAAATGTATAGTTTGACTTTTTTTTTGTAATGAATGACTGAGTACCTATTATGATTAGGACCAGCCAGTGGCCCACTTGTACCAAGAAGGTTGATGCGGAAAAAAAAAAGAAAGATTCTTGGTAAAGAAAGCAGGTTAAAGAATTTTAAATTTCTATATTAAATTTTATAGGGGTCAAAGGACAATTAAAATAATTTACACAAGTATATAAATAAATAAATAAAAACAATTTAATTGGGCGAAAAAAAAATAAATATCAAAAATTGCTAACTAACCTCTTAGAACATATTAAGTTTATAAGACAATAAACTCTACATGTACTCTTTCTTGTGTTTCCCACATTAATAATATAGTACTAATACCCATTTACCATTGAAGAATGAACCTGGTGACGATTTGCCTTTTTTTAGACCCCAATTTAATTTAAAATTTTATATCTATATATCAAGAACCCATTTAAACTTTTTTATATTTTTTGCTTCGACATTTTTTTCGCTGGAGGTTTTTTAGAAAATTGTACCTTTCTTTAGTGTGCAAGGGTAATACCATTTAAATTGTCAGGTGTTGGTTTGTTTAATCACGAACGTGGCTTATTTATGTTCATTTGGACGCAACAACCTATAATAGGTATATAGCTAGCCAACTGAGGAAACTTTTAAAAGCGATTGGTAATAATTAAATTATTACAATTGAAAGTAAACAAAATCTAATTGACTACAAAATTAATATTGTTGACTTTATAAACAATAATGTTTTTTTAAATGAATTTTATTTTATTTATATTTTGAAAAATATAAAAAGCATAATAATCTCCAAGTTTGTCAAGATCAATGGTAAACAATCCATCGTTTAGATCTTTAATTATTCCTTTTGTGTTCCCAGAACGGTCTCTCCTGTTTAAGCATAGTGGACTTTTGATTTGTGTAACGTGACTATTAAAATTAGAAAAAATGAAATAGATGTCTTGACCAACTTTCTATTGAAACCATAGTATAAAAAAACCTATATCTAGGGTTTATATTCACGGATACTGTAAAGATGTCACACAGGGTTACACGCTATTAAAATCAAGTGTTTTTAAGGGATTTTTTGCTGATTTATTAGTGTGTAACCCCTTAACAGTATTCATGGTATCCATGAATACAAACCCTACCTACATCAATATATCATACAAGAAAAAAATTCTATATTGTTTGAGTATTATCTTAATATTAAGGAAATCTCCACCATATTCTTTAACACTGTTTGTGTATATTGTTAATGGGTAAAGCCTGCTTGTATACAATTTTTTAAACATTGTGATCATTAGATGGACTTTCTTCAATAATAGGAACAGAATAAATAAAAAATACATCAGGAAAATGTGTTTTTTTTTGATACACGTATTATATGTATATTATATGTGTATTATTTTACATTGCAGGTGATCTGCATATAATATACATATAATACACATGTCCATAAATTACACATGAATTATACATATATTATATGCAGATTACCTGTAATGTAAAATAATACACATATAATATACATATAATATGTGTATCAAAAAACACGTTTTCCTGATGTAGATAATATATTAATATTAATGATATCTTATGCATATAAATATATATCCTATTTCATTATGTGTTTTAACCTGTAGATATAGTAATAACATAATAGATATTATTATTATGATTTTTTAGAAATGTCTAACAGCATGAAGAATATTATGAAAGAGTGTTGATAAAACATTTAAAAAAAAAAAAAACTAAATAATGTTAATAAGTTTACCACAAGTGTAAGGGAAGGAAATGTGATTTATTAATCTCAA
>CAUDNR010000048.1:8759-31845 GCA_958430865.1 Entrophospora sp. SA101 | reverse complement strand
CCCCACTCCACATCCACTCTCTGTCCCTTTACTATTACTATCTCCATCGTTTCCGTTGTTGCTGTTCATTCAATTATCTCTTCTGATCAAATTATTTCTTTTTCCTTTTTGGCTTCTAGATTTCCGATTATTTGGGGAGTTTCTTTGATCATAATAACATCTTTGATAATAATCTTCTGGTGATTTATTGGCTTCTCTCCATTCTTCTTTTCATTAGTCCCCTGATGAGGTTTCTCTTGCTCTTTTGGAGGTTTATCCTAACCTTTTCAGTTATAGTTTCTTTCTGATTAATTACTTTCTTTTCTTTATTGATTTCTCTTCCAATTATTTCATTTTTCAGATTTCTAATTTCTTGGATTAGTTTTTCCTGTTGATTGTTTAGTTATATTATTTGTTGAAATACATTTATCGGAAAGTCGGAAATAGTTTATTGCAATCTGTGGTTTTTTATTGCTTTACAATATAATAAAGGAAGATGTTAAATAGTAAAAAAAAATTAAATTGGAATCATACAAATAAAAGTTCACATATTGGGAAATTTTTTCAATTCTAAATTAATATGATCAAAATACACTTCATACTAGTGGTTGTATCTGCCGAATGATTCACCGATTATCCGGTTAATCGGGGAGCTGAAAATTTTTCATTGATTATTAATTAATCGGTGTTGAAAATTTTCACTGGATAATTGGTTGGTACAGAAATATAAAAAATAAAAAATTTTTTATCCACGTAATTGAAAGAATTACTAATATATTAACATGTAAATACTATTTTATGCACTATTACACCATCACCAACATTCTTTCCATTATAATAACATATCAATTAATACGAATACCAACTGTGTCATTATTATTTAAAGAATATTTATGTAACTTCTACTCCAAATGAGCGTCTACAGCTAAACCTTGTCACAGCGGACTATAATTATAACGGATTTTTAAAAATTTTGCTTCACATTCACATTAAAATATAAAAACATAAAAATCCATTGTGGCAAGATCAGTAAATCTTGCCACAACGGGTTTTAAATAAATCTTCATTCATCCGCTGTGACAAGGTTTGACTGTATTTAGTGAAGCTGGAAACACAATGACAGCCGAACGAATAAATCGAATCCGTTGTTATTTGTATTTCTTAAAAAAAAAAAATGCAATGTATTGAAAATATTTTTCCTGAGGAATAAATAATTATTATAAATCAACGAATATTCAATAGATATTTGGCGGATATTTGGCGGATATTTGGTGAATGACCAATTATCCGAGTGTTGAGTTTTATTGACTGACCGATTATCCGGGTGTTGAGCTTTATTGATTGACCAAGTACTCAAACATCCGGACAATCAACGGATACAACCACTACTTCATACTTCAAGGTCACTTAATAGTTTGGATTTTTGAAAGAAAATGACCTATTTATAAAATTATACACACTTTGGCTCTATATTCCCTCAAGGAAAGCATCAGTTTCTCATTCAAATTACAATATGACGTAGCTCGATAAAGTGAATTTTTGCTATAATGGAGCTTTTTTAGTTTACATTTATAATAAAATCAACCAATAACTTGATAAGACGAATACTATCGGTTTATCGAAGAAACTTTGTATATAAATGATTTACATTAAAAGAAATGTGTTCTAAAAACAATTGAAACCTATGCTAACGAATAAAAAAAGACTTTGCTACTTGTTTTAAAATTCGTTAGAAGTAACATTTTATTATATAAAAGTTAACGAATATATAAATTTTGATGTATAACCTTTTAAACCAAATTTTTTAAAAACAACTTCATTTTTATCAAGGACTACTTAATAAAGTGAATTTTCGAGCCTAAAACAAGTACATCGGTTTAACGAGTTCCGGCTATGTGTCCCACTGCTCTATTTCCTGATCAGAAACACGGAAGAACATAAAGCCAGTCAAATTCCCCATTCAGAACTTTGATATTAAATGAACCAACTTCATTATACTTACTGGACCAACAAATTGTTTGAAGAAAGAGCAAACTTAGGCGGTTTTCCCATATATCCATCTTATTTTTTAAAAATTCAAGATTAAATAAATGCATACTGTATTTGCCCTTTCATCAAGAGCATCACATCACCACAAATAATTCTATTAATAATTGCTGTCAATAGATAAATTTTTTTGTGATCATATATATATATAAAGATCTGATGAATCTTTTAATTAGATTCAATTTATAACATAAAAAAATAATTACATAAATTAAAATTTTGTTTATATAATAAATACAAGAAATTTATAGTTTAAAATCTATTGTCATATCCCATCCAATTTTAGGTCCATATTTTGGCAAAGCTTCTGCTACTGAACTTACATCTTTATCTCCACGACCACTAACACATAACAAAATATCTTGATCTTTTTGCATTTTTGATGCAAGTTCTAATGCATAATAGATGGCATGACTTGTTTCAAGAGCTATATAAAAAGTATAAATATTATTGTTATTATTACTATTAATGATCCTTTAATTATTACCTGGAATAATGCCTTCAAGCTCTGACATTTTTTTGAATCCTATTAAAGCTTCTGTTACATATTGAGCTCGACCTGTATCTTTTAGCCAAGAATTGCTACCACCACCTACAGATGCTAAAATAGCATCAGGTAATTTACCAGCTTTTTGCAACATTTGTTGTTTGGCTTCTTTTCCAATTATTGATTGAAATTCTCGTACAATAGTTGGGAAAGGATGGGGACCAATTGCTGATCCCACAAGGTAATGAGTATTATGAACATTCGTAACCCAATCCCTCATAGCTTCATTAATAGCATCTCTTAAAGTTTTACTACCTAATAATTTTATTTTATTTTTAGGAAAGATTAATTATGATTATTATAAAAATTAAGATTAAAAGCCATCCATATAACAACACATACCAGAATCTACAGATATAACTTTTGCACCTAATAATCTCATTCTAAATACATTTAGAGCCTGTCTTCTAACATCTTCACTGCCCATATAAATAGCACATTCTAATCCAAATTTTGCACAAACAGTTGCTATAGCTACTCCATGTTGACCTGCACCAGTTTCTGCAATGATTCGTTCGGAGCCTTATTCATCATTGTTGCAACATCAATTATAGATGCATTTTGCCATAATTTTACAAAATGTTTTTTCTAGATTCATAATAATAATTACAAAATTCTTTTTTTTTACCAATTTGACTGAATATTGCATAGAATTTTTGACATGAACTAATATCATGTCCACTCAAAGCAACAACTAATTGAGGATTAATTTTTGTTTCAAGTTGATTTTTCAGTTCGCTTAATAATTTATGACAATGTTCATATTCAGAAAAATTATTGAGCTTTTTTCAGCTTCATGAAGGCGTGAACTGGCTTTTTGATAATTGTTTGAAGCAAAAATATTGTTTGCATCTGTCTCCAAATTACTCCAATTTTCTGCTTCTTGTAATACAACATGTGATTCTTCCATGTGTGATTTTACCAAATCTAAGGATTTCAATTGTTCCAACAATGTCTTGCCAGTATCAGTTTCAACATTCTTAACACTATTTCTAACTTTAGTTATATCAATCTTTAAGTTTTTTGTATCCTCTTGCATGACTTGTAAATCAGATAATATTCTTGGCATACTCTTGGTAACATCTTCAATCGTTTTACCTAATCTATGAGAAATTTCTTGAGAAAGGAATTGTAATTTTTCTATAAGAATAGAGACATTATTTTCCATCAGTTGAACTTCATGTTCTTTTGAAACTTCAACAGTTGTTGTTACATAGTTAACACTTGACGAAGTGGCATCATTAATCCATGCTTTTACATTGAAATCTTTTCTAAAAAAGCAGAAAAATTAATTGATTTGGATGTTTGTTGTTCATTCAGATTTTCTATTGACATTTTTTTTTGGAGAAAAAATTTGATGATAAATGTGGGTTTTCACCAAAATTAGAAAATATTTGGGAAATTCGAAATGTGTGACGGCAATTCGTACGATATGAATTTTTCTCTGTTAAAAATAGGTTACTTCCAAAAAACCTCCGACCTGCATTCTGCATTATTTATTTTTATTGTATTCATTGAATAAAAGGGGGAAAATCTTTCAAATATAATAATAACAAAATACATAAAGATATTGCCAATAACTGAACTAGATTGGCACCATTAACCGTTTAAAATTAACCAGTTAGTTAAATTTAACTGGTTATCGACATTGGTGTTACAAATTTTCATCCAACTAGAATACATATCGGATATAGAAGTAAATACAAATACCAAAACCATAACATATTTATAATTAGTGATGTTAGCTGGCTAATAATCTGCATGCATAATTTCTAAATTTGGTAATAGATTTCTGCGTTACTTTCTTGTTATAGAAATCAAATTACCAATTTAGGTAGTAAAGGCTTAGCCGGCTAAGGATTTTTAAACGGCTAACATCACTATTTATAATGATGGAATAAACGTGGATAATGCTGCCGCCTCTAGAGTTTCCTACTGTTCCAGAGAGTATCAATCTTTACTTTTTTCTTTGGATGGACTTGGGTGGGGCTTATGACTAAGTATTTATTCGTAATACAATTCTTATTCGAATAATAATAATACTAATACTAATACAACTCGAATTTATTCATTTTATTCGCTATTCGTTTATTCATTTTATTTGAATTATTCATAATACAACCCGATCTTAGTTCAAATTATTTGTAAACATTCAATGTAATTGATAATGAATAAAACATTCAATGTAATTGATAATGAATAAAACAATCAATTCTTATTTGAATGGAAGCCATACTATGACTATTTGCTAGTAGGAAAAAAATTTCACGCGATTGAATTAACCATTTAACTGGTTAAAGAATTTTTGCGCAGTGACTAAATTATAAATTCCAAGCAATGAATTATTTATAGAATGAGGGTTTTATTGTGGATTGAATACAGTGCATATTCAAGTAATCTTGATATCAAATCAATATTAGTTAGGTATGTCACAATGCAATCTTTGAAATTTTGGTGCGAAGTTTTATTCTATTTTAGGTAGTGATATATAATTTATTAACTGATTCATATTAGAAAATAAAGAGGATTTTTCTTGTATTGTATCAAAATCATTGCAATAAAAAGGATTATGTATTAACTTTATTGGCACTATAAATATGCAAATGATTATCTTCTCCACCACTTAGAATTAAATCTTGATCCCAGTCAATACATAAAATTTTTTTTTCTGATATTGATGAATCTGATTTTTGTTGAAAAGTGTATAAAGGTGTCTTGCTACGAATATCCCAAATTTTTAAAGTAGAATCAAATGATCCACTAGCCAACATAAATTGTGATATTGGTGACCATGATACACAAGATACCCAACTTTTATGTGAATCAAGTGTCAATTTAACAATAGCTGTATCTGTACATCCAATATACAAATATATTTATTATTTGTCAGTAAGTGATAAAAATGACTTTTTTTAACAGATAGATTACTTATTTATTTACCTTCTGCACGTGGATCCCATAATCTAAGTAGATGATCAGAATGCCCAGATGCAATTAGACCAGAAAGTTTGGAATATTCAATATCATAAACTACTTTATCACAATTCTAAAAAAATGAAAATGATCAAGTTCAGAATTCATCCAATTAATCCAATATTAATTTGTTTTGTTTAAATTTACCTTTGTATCTGTATTAACTCTAGACTCTATATCCCAAATTCTTATTGAATGGTCCCAGCCACCACTATATAATTTTCCTGTATCTTTAGAATCAAATACTACTGATGATATAGGCCCAACATGGCCACTTAGTGCAGCTAATGGAGTCTACTACCATAAGAACAATTATTATTAAAATTGAAATTTTCTACATTTCCTATTTAATGATTTAATAATTAATATTCATCATGCCTTTATCTTTTTATTTTTATTGATTTTTCTACGTTTTACTGTGCTTTCCATTTGATAATCAATACCTTCTTGATCATCTGAGTTTGGTTCTTTAGTTGTCCATAACATAATTTTTGAATCCCAAGATGCACTGGCAAACTAAATGTATGTGTTAAAATTACTTCAAAAAATTGATGTTTATTTATTTATCTATTAAAATTTATATGTACTCACCTCTGTACATGATGGACTAACTGCAACACTTTCTATGCTATTTTTATGTCCTTTACATTCATATAAAATTTCATGTTTCTCCTCAACATCATCATTATCAAACAATACCTAGATTTTCGATAAAATAATAAAATAAAATAAAACAACTGAATAGTAATAAATATATATATTAGATAAAACAAACCTTCCAGGCATGAATGGTATGATCTTGTGATGCAGACAAAATTATACCCTCATCATCTTTTTTTTTTTGATAAAAATTAATAGAATTTTATTTATGCTTATTTTGATTGAAATAATAATATAGTAATACCTATAACTGAAACCCATGCAACACTCTTTATTGGTGCTTTATGACCTTTTAATGTTTTCACACATATTCCAGAAGTATTCCAAATATGAACATGATTATCATAAGAGCCAGTTAAAAAAAATCTTGAAAAAAATTACTTTTTAATCAATTAAACAGCACTCATGAACTTTATTAGTTCCTTTTTTTTTTTTAAAGTAGCAAAAATTACCGTTTATTGTAACCTTTTACTGAACTGACCCAATCATCATGTTCATATGTGGATAATGATTTTGGTGGTAGCATAGATTCAACATATTCAATATCTATTATATTTTCCTAGAGTAATAAAATAATAATAATATTATTTATTGATCATTAGTAATAATATTGAAAAGGAAAAATTCATTCATTCAAATAGAATTTTTTTTTACAGATGATATTCCATTATTTTGTAAATATTCAGATAAACTTGTTCTTAAAAATTGGTTATCAACCATAAAATCAAAAGGTACTGGTTTATCTAAAAAATATCATATCATAAAAAAAAAAAATATAAATAAGATTAATTTATGATCAAAGGCAAACTGTATTCATTATTTACCAAAGCCAAGCAAATGATTAATTATTTCAGAAAGACCATATCGACGTAATTTAGTCGGAACTAGTATTGCAGATTCAGTAACTGCATATTGTTGTTGTTTGGTTGTGAAATGAACTTGAACTTGTGCTTCTTTGTCTTCCATTTTATCTAAAAAAATTTATAAGTAGATCATTGAAAAAATCTCGCATCTCAAATTTTTTTTTAGGGTGTACAGTCAAACCTCGATAAGCCGAACTTTACTCACGTACGAGCATATCATGTGATTTATGACAATTTTTTTATTGGTTGATCAATTGTAATGTTAAATTCGTCAAAAAAATTTTCATGAAATACTTTTATTGAAAATTAAAAGGACAATGGCATATTGTTTTTTAAATATAATCTGAACTTGTCACTGAGTGATATAAAGTTCATCATGTAATCTTTCAAAGCTTTAACCATTGGAATAAAAATATGTATTGTGGAATTAACTATTGTATATACTTGAAGATGTGATTATGTTTTTAATACTAATATTGATTATTTTGAATTTATAATATAGTTAAAAAGAATGTAGAGGTAATTTTTCTTATTTCATAGAAAAAAAAAATTAGAAATCACGGAATATGTATTTATACTATAATACACGTACTAATAATAATAACAATAATCATGTACCAGATAATATAATAAAAAAGGGTTTAACATGATAATCAGGTTTTTCTGATAATGAAGTAGTATTACGACCTGGTAATTTGTTAATTATAGTAATAGTAATAGTAATAGGGTTAATGGCTTAATATTATACAAAATAATATTTTATCACCTCAGAAAATTATCGTTCCTGGTACATTGTACCTTTGTATGTACGCACATACATATGTACGATGTAAAATTTCCTTGTACAAGGTGTATATTTTCTTCAAATGGGTAAGACTGTCCATTTTGTTTTAAATTAATAAATACTAATTTCAATTTCCAAACTCGCGGGAGAATGAAGAATCATCATCATCATCACCTTTAGATATTGATGAACTTATAAGGAAATGGTGAATGAAAAAATTTTAAATTGTCATCCAAAATAAGTTTGCAGAGGGTATGTTATTCGAACATGGAAAATTTTAAATTATGAAAGGTTAATTTCTGAGATTTGTATGTAGTTGATTTCTTGTGTACATGTTCTGATTTTACAAATTTGTTCATTAATTTACAGTAATACATAGTAATAGCTTTATTATTGGCTCTGGGGATAAAAAAACACAAAAAATTATTTGATGATGAGGACTCTATAACATATTGAGAGTTTAAGCCCGATTTATATGTCTCATAAATCACTACTATTACTATTACTGTCTAGAACCGATTCTCTCTATAATGGACATTTTTTCATAAGCCAATGGTCTGTTATAGAGAGAGTAAACTGTATATATACAATTACTCATAAATATCATCCGAATTACAAATTGACAATAATCTCATGGACCATCCCTCTATAATTGACATTTTTTCGTAAGCCAAATGGTCCATTATAGAGAAAGTGAACTGCATATAATTATTCATAATTTATCATCTGAATTACAAATTGATAACAACCTAATGGACCATCTAATTAAATATAGTGAGATAAATATTATTCAAGTCCAATAAGAAATGCGTATAAATCAGAGCTTTTCTCTTTTATCCTTTAGTTTGAGGCTTCTCATATGCGTGAAATGATCAATACTGGATTGAATAAAGGTTATGGTGCCAAAAAACATTACAACTACCACTATTTTCATCAAGTCTTGTGAGTATTTGGATGTGTATCGAGTAAATATTATCAAAATCTTTCAACTAATGATTTTTTTGCCGATACTAGTTACATCTGAAAGATTTTACAAATTTGCACTTAGAAGGTTGGTGGCGTATGAGTAATTATTGGAGTTTTATTGTCCATTTGTGCTTTGTTGAAGTTTTGAATTTGTAATTCATCCGGTAAAAGATTGTTATCTTTATATTTTCTTAATCTTTCATTTATTTCTACATCCTTCTTATATATATATATATAAAATTTATCTTTCAGCGTAGAAGGATGTCCAAGAGCATCCAACGAGAGAAATAACCGTGATTAAAACAATACAAATGCAAACTAGTAGTTCGGGTGAAGATGCGATGGTACGAGCTGAGAATTAGGTTCAATAGAAGAATATGTTTTAAATGAGGAGGGAAGAGTTTGGGAGGGAGTGATAACAATTAAAATACCTCTCAGACAGAAGTTTAAAAATGCCAAAGAAATTCTGATCGCTAAAGTATGTTTTTCATAATAATAAATTGCAACATGTATGTCAGCTTAAATTTATGATTTTAGAATAAGGCGATTATCGGAACAACTGAATAATGAAGTTTAACGGGTGATGACAATTTTAAACCGACGGTAAAAAAATTTATTTTTATTTATAATAAAATTTCTTTGATGTAGTTACATCTTAAAGATATATACTTTACACTCTTTAAAATTATTAGTTGTTTGTGTTTATCGCTTAATTATAATAAATAATATTTGATATAATTTTCAGGAATATGATTTTCTCATGTTTGATTTTCGTTCATTTTAAAAGTGGAATCTGGACCAGTCATAAATTACTTTGATTGTTAATAATATAAGATTTATTGATCATAACAGATTTTTTATTTTAGAATTAAAGAAAAATATTGAAGCAAAAGTTTTGGACACCTAAATGTATTGATTACGCAAAAATACACATACAAGGTTCCATGTAAAATTTTGTTTCTGGATTCCAAATGCACAAATAACTTTTGGTCCCTTAATTTTTAATATGCACCTTTTTTTTAATTCAAAATCTCCCTCCATTTAATATTAAGGAATAATCAATCTTATTCATTTTATAATAATAATAATTTTTAAGGGTTAGGGAAGGGATATCAGCATTATATTTAGAGACGTTAATTAATTGCCATCAAAATAGGAATTGAAACACAAACTTTTTATTATTAAGAAATTTATAAATAATGTCGAATTTGGTAAATATTTTTATTTTTATTTAATTTGATATTATAAATCTCTAACTGATCAATTAACTCATGGCAAGAAATTAGGATTATGTATTTTGCAACAGCCCGAGATGTGAGAAATTTGTCATCAGAAGTAATTTCTGTGAATAGTTACAACAATAAAAATAATATAACATCTCTTCAAGAAATTATAAATATGTTTGCAATTAATATGGAATGTGTTGATTGATGACGTTAATAAGAGTGCGGTTAAATCTAGTGAAGTTGCAATAATTCCACCTGTTTCTGGTGGGTAATTAATTAAATATTCTACTAGTAAAAATACAAAAAGTTAAAATGAATGTGAATAGGGACTTATTTAAATAATTTTATTTTAAATTATTTTGTTTTTCTTGTTTTTGATTTAAAGGCATTTTGTCTTTTTGATTTCACTAAAAATTTGGCTTTCTTTTTTGGTCTTTTTTTCTCTCCATTATTACCATTATCTCTCCCACCATCATCATCACCATCTAAATTTGGCTGGGAAATGTAAATAATAAAATTGAATAATATCAGTGAATAATAATAATGATAATAATAAATAAAAGCATTGTTATATATATATATATATATTATTTATTTTCAATGATAATTTTACCTTTCTTTTTAAATTATTTTTAATATTTTTCATATTCTTTTTTATATTTTGATTGGTATTACTACTAATATCCTTATTATTAGCATTAGCATTATCATAATCATCATAATGGCTATTGTTGTTATGAATTGATTTTTTTGATTTTTCGATTCTTCTCTCTCTTTTTTTAATAATTAAATTATTTTCAATAGAGAATTCCACTGTTAACCTTTTACCATCACCATATATTTCAGGATTATTGTTTAAATATCTTAAAATAGCCAATGCATGTGAATGATATGTGGTTTCAATAAATCCATAACCTTTTGGTTTTGGCTTTTGTGTCTTTGGATCTATTCTATCTTTGGATCTAATTATTTTAGCCTGCACAGGAAGAGTAACAGTAGATTAATATAACCTATTAGTATAATAGGTAATACATGATATTTATAATATAAATAGCTTACTTGTATAATGTGTACTTTTTTATTCCATCCTTCACTCTTCTCACCAGCTGATAAATCTTCTCGTTCATCATTTTTGACTTCATTTTTAAATTTCTGAATACTGTTTATTGCCAATTCTTTTAATTGCCTTTCGTCAACTGTTAATGGTAGATTACGAATTGATAATCTTGTCTTAGATATGTAAAGATTTGGATTCTTGGTTAATAGATTTTTTCTATATGTAAACGAATCAAATCGCTTATTAAATTCTGATTTTGGTAAATTTTTAGCTGCAAATGTATCAGGAAATATAACTATTTAAACATTGATCAAATAAAATATTAATCATTAGTATTGTGATTGTGATTACGATCACGATTAAGGGTATTTTGGAAAAAAGATATATATTAAAAAATTATTATTATTTGATATTAACCTCCTTCTTTCATTAAATAAAGATTTCTTTTATCTTGACTTTGCCTCTTAACTTTGTTATTTTCCATTAACTTCTTTGCCTCAGTTCTATCAACAGCTTTAACAATTGATAAAACCCTTCCTTGTAAAGTGAATTTTTGTACTTTAGAATCAGAAGGATCTGGAGTAAGAATTGATTTATGATAAGTCAATTCTTTTTTCTTATTTGCATCCCCCCTCCTTTGATTCTTTTGATTATTATTATTATCCTCATTATGATTATTTTGAAAATCTTTCATCATTTTCTGCACATCCAATAAACAATTATTCGCATCTTGTGTTTCTTTGAAATTAACAAAGCCCGTGCCTCTTGAATGTCCAGTTTCTTTATCTCTTGTTATAACACAATAAACCAATTCTCCGTATGGAAGAAATCTAACATATAAAATATATAAATAATATTATAAACATAATGAATAATATTAACATTATTAAATACATTTCGCTTAATTCTTCTTCTGTGGCATCAAAAGACAAATTTCTAATGAATAAAACATTTTCGTATGTTTGAGTATTAGCTTCGTTTTTAGAATCTTTACTCATTTTTAAATTTTTTTTTTAGATGGGAGGAGGAGGATCTATTCCAAATTATTTACTTAAATTCTTGATTATTATTGGTTAACAAGTAAACCTATCAATAAGACCTACAGTGCGCGAAAAAAGTAATGAGAATGACATTTTTATTCATTGCACGACAAGAAAAGGTTAAAGTGTATAAAATTTTACAGATATACTGTCAATGATACGATAAATAAGTTTACTTAAGTACTCAATAGTTTATCTTATTACCATTACTTGCAATTACATCCTCCAATCTTACGAACTAAATTAACAAAAATTTCAGTTTTGATTCCTTCCCACTCTTTCTGAATTATCTCAAGGAAACAATTTGTAGTAACTGGTTTTTTTTAAACTAATAATTTGTTGACTTCTTTCTCCACACGACCCTTTAAAATTGCCCATAAATTTTCTATTGGGTTAATATCTGGACTATTGGATGGCCATTCCATTATCTTTGGACATCATTGCACAAGAAGTTCCTGGTTTCCTTAGCTTTATGCTTCGGATCATTATCCTGCTGGAACAACCAATTTTTTCCCATGATGGTATTTGCATTGTCAAAGAGATTTTCAGTTAAAATCTTACGGTAAAGGGCACTATTCATAACATCCGTAAAAAGAAAGAAGTCAACTGGACCTTTTACTGAAAAGGCACCCCACGCATGAATTTTATATAAGTATTTTACCATATTTTTACTTGGAGGCTGTATGCCGACCTTATAAAACACCTTTTGAGTATTTCGGAACGTAGTTTAATCAGAAAAAATAACCTTGTTCCAGTTTTGTTTCTTGTATTTTACGGCAAATGTTACTCGATTTTGTTTGTGACTGGCTGTAAGAAGAGGGATAGATTTTGCAACTATACTGCGATATTGCATGTTATGAAGCTCATTGAGAACTGTCCGATTACTGACATTTAGATCAGGATGATGAGCATTTAAAATATTTGTGAGTTCAGTGCTTGTAGAGAATTTATTTGCTGAGATGAGTTGACCGAGATGACGACGTTGTTTAGGAAAAAATTTCTTTGGCCTGCCTGATCGGGGTAGAGGGTCCAAAGGAATATCATCTTTGAGATTTTTGATGTATTTGTATATAGTGGAAAGTGGAATAGAAGTCAAATCATGAAAAGTATCGGCATCACGAGTTCCAGCCTCCCACAAAGATTATAACGTTGTTTAAATGAAGTTTCGGTCATGATGTATGGAAGATAAAATTAGAAAATACATACAAAAATCAAAACAAATTATAATCACATTTATCTAATAACATTGTTAAACCTGTGATATAACCTGTTTTTTTAACTGGTTGAATATGGTGAAGAAAATCGAGTTTTATTATGATCTATTATATTTATAGTAAAAATACAAAAAGTTAAAATGAATGTGAATAGGGACTTATTTAAATAATTTTATTTTAAATTATTTTGTTTTTCTTGTTTTTGATTTAAAGGCATTTTGTCTTTTTGATTTCACTAAAAATTTGGCTTTCTTTTTTGGTCTTTTTTTCTCTCCATTATTACCATTATCTCTCCCACCATCATCATCACCATCTAAATTTGGCTGGGAAATGTAAATAATAAAATTGAATAATATCAGTGAATAATAATAATGATAATAATAAATAAAAGCATTGTTATATATATATATATATATTATTTATTTTCAATGATAATTTTACCTTTCTTTTTAAATTATTTTTAATATTTTTCATATTCTTTTTTATATTTTGATTGGTATTACTACTAATATCCTTATTATTAGCATTAGCATTATCATAATCATCATAATGGCTATTGTTGTTATGAATTGATTTTTTTGATTTTTCGATTCTTCTCTCTCTTTTTTTAATAATTAAATTATTTTCAATAGAGAATTCCACTGTTAACCTTTTACCATCACCATATATTTCAGGATTATTGTTTAAATATCTTAAAATAGCCAATGCATGTGAATGATATGTGGTTTCAATAAATCCATAACCTTTTGGTTTTGGCTTTTGTGTCTTTGGATCTATTCTATCTTTGGATCTAATTATTTTAGCCTGCACAGGAAGAGTAACAGTAGATTAATATAACCTATTAGTATAATAGGTAATACATGATATTTATAATATAAATAGCTTACTTGTATAATGTGTACTTTTTTATTCCATCCTTCACTCTTCTCACCAGCTGATAAATCTTCTCGTTCATCATTTTTGACTTCATTTTTAAATTTCTGAATACTGTTTATTGCCAATTCTTTTAATTGCCTTTCGTCAACTGTTAATGGTAGATTACGAATTGATAATCTTGTCTTAGATATGTAAAGATTTGGATTCTTGGTTAATAGATTTTTTCTATATGTAAACGAATCAAATCGCTTATTAAATTCTGATTTTGGTAAATTTTTAGCTGCAAATGTATCAGGAAATATAACTATTTAAACATTGATCAAATAAAATATTAATCATTAGTATTGTGATTGTGATTACGATCACGATTAAGGGTATTTTGGAAAAAAGATATATATTAAAAAATTATTATTATTTGATATTAACCTCCTTCTTTCATTAAATAAAGATTTCTTTTATCTTGACTTTGCCTCTTAACTTTGTTATTTTCCATTAACTTCTTTGCCTCAGTTCTATCAACAGCTTTAACAATTGATAAAACCCTTCCTTGTAAAGTGAATTTTTGTACTTTAGAATCAGAAGGATCTGGAGTAAGAATTGATTTATGATAAGTCAATTCTTTTTTCTTATTTGCATCCCCCCTCCTTTGATTCTTTTGATTATTATTATTATCCTCATTATGATTATTTTGAAAATCTTTCATCATTTTCTGCACATCCAATAAACAATTATTCGCATCTTGTGTTTCTTTGAAATTAACAAAGCCCGTGCCTCTTGAATGTCCAGTTTCTTTATCTCTTGTTATAACACAATAAACCAATTCTCCGTATGGAAGAAATCTAACATATAAAATATATAAATAATATTATAAACATAATGAATAATATTAACATTATTAAATACATTTCGCTTAATTCTTCTTCTGTGGCATCAAAAGACAAATTTCTAATGAATAAAACATTTTCGTATGTTTGAGTATTAGCTTCGTTTTTAGAATCTTTACTCATTTTTAAATTTTTTTTTTAGATGGGAGGAGGAGGATCTATTCCAAATTATTTACTTAAATTCTTGATTATTATTGGTTAACAAGTAAACCTATCAATAAGACCTACAGTGCGCGAAAAAAGTAATGAGAATGACATTTTTATTCATTGCACGACAAGAAAAGGTTAAAGTGTATAAAATTTTACAGATATACTGTCAATGATACGATAAATAAGTTTACTTAAGTACTCAATAGTTTATCTTATTACCATTACTTGCAATTACATCCTCCAATCTTACGAACTAAATTAACAAAAATTTCAGTTTTGATTCCTTCCCACTCTTTCTGAATTATCTCAAGGAAACAATTTGTAGTAACTGGTTTTTTTTAAACTAATAATTTGTTGACTTCTTTCTCCACACGACCCTTTAAAATTGCCCATAAATTTTCTATTGGGTTAATATCTGGACTATTGGATGGCCATTCCATTATCTTTGGACATCATTGCACAAGAAGTTCCTGGTTTCCTTAGCTTTATGCTTCGGATCATTATCCTGCTGGAACAACCAATTTTTTCCCATGATGGTATTTGCATTGTCAAAGAGATTTTCAGTTAAAATCTTACGGTAAAGGGCACTATTCATAACATCCGTAAAAAGA
The DNA here is from genome assembly GCA_958430865.1 of Entrophospora sp. SA101. Lineage (NCBI taxonomy): Eukaryota > Fungi > Glomeromycota > Glomeromycetes > Entrophosporales > Entrophosporaceae > Entrophospora > Entrophospora sp. SA101. The sequence continues at coordinate 15,969 of CAUDNR010000048.1, read as the reverse complement.
AAGAAGTCAACTGGACCTTTTACTGAAAAGGCACCCCACGCATGAATTTTATATAAGTATTTTACCATATTTTTACTTGGAGGCTGTATGCCGACCTTATAAAACACCTTTTGAGTATTTCGGAACGTAGTTTAATCAGAAAAAATAACCTTGTTCCAGTTTTGTTTCTTGTATTTTACGGCAAATGTTACTCGATTTTGTTTGTGACTGGCTGTAAGAAGAGGGATAGATTTTGCAACTATACTGCGATATTGCATGTTATGAAGCTCATTGAGAACTGTCCGATTACTGACATTTAGATCAGGATGATGAGCATTTAAAATATTTGTGAGTTCAGTGCTTGTAGAGAATTTATTTGCTGAGATGAGTTGACCGAGATGACGACGTTGTTTAGGAAAAAATTTCTTTGGCCTGCCTGATCGGGGTAGAGGGTCCAAAGGAATATCATCTTTGAGATTTTTGATGTATTTGTATATAGTGGAAAGTGGAATAGAAGTCAAATCATGAAAAGTATCGGCATCACGAGTTCCAGCCTCCCACAAAGATTATAACGTTGTTTAAATGAAGTTTCGGTCATGATGTATGGAAGATAAAATTAGAAAATACATACAAAAATCAAAACAAATTATAATCACATTTATCTAATAACATTGTTAAACCTGTGATATAACCTGTTTTTTTAACTGGTTGAATATGGTGAAGAAAATCGAGTTTTATTATGATCTATTATATTTATAGCTAATTGTGGCTTCATAAAAAGTCACCATCGCTGCTACTGCCACTAGTTAAACACATCCTATCACAATAAAAATGGTCAATAAGTCCCTTATAAGTTGATCAGGTCTCTTTCCATGTGCAAAAAAAAAGTTCCTTACGTTACAGGTAGCATTAACATCTTGATTCCAATGTGTCAGACAGACTGATTTGCTGACTTTGACAGACCAGAATTTTTGATGCTTATCAAAACTAACTATCACACAAAGAACGGATTGAACTCGTCAATGTTCAGCACTAAATTTTGATTTCCGAAATATTTAGAATTTGTAATATCCGTATTTCAAACCTGTATTAAAAACCATCCAATAAAAATACATTACCATTATAACTACAGCCGTACCGCAATTTGGGTATTGTCCGGGTAAATTTTGTAGGGTCCCGTCTGTTTTGGATAAAACAACTGCCGTTCGAATTCTCTTGATGAGGTAAGTCTAAGTTTGCTTGCTGAAACCTCTTAGTGACTGTCCAAAACTCTAATGAACAATTATATATACCTTGTCAAAACTTTGACGATTGACAAAACCTCCAATGTGAAACTCTGCCAAAACTCTAATAAACTCTGTTGATTGATTTCTGGGGGAGTTTCACCCACAACCTTAGGTGAGTCTAATTAAATTTGGATCACTGGTTTTAAAGATAAATGGGGTATGCTGCAACAGAACCAGTCAAAGTGAACATTGGTATTACCAAAAATTTCAGGGTCAATAGCAGTGTTGGCAATGACAGTTATTTAACTTTTGAACTGTCAGCTAAATAACTGGTTCAAAAGTTAAATAACCAGTTCAAAAAATCATTTGAACTTGTGAACTTTGGTTCAATGACATAATTGATTGATTTATGTGCACAGAGCACATTGTCTAACCAATTTTGAAAATTATCTGCAAATAATTATAGATAATATGCACAAGTTTATTTCTATATCTTTTTATTGTAAAATATTCATATCAAATTAACCGAAAAGCATATAATAGTTGTGGTTTTGATAATCAAGAAGAAGTAATGGCTAAGAAGTTAGATAATCCTGAATATTGCCCTATAGCTCCAGTTCTTCCATCATATAAGCCAAAGGTAAGTGATGAGATTCAGGATCTTTTCGATTCTATATCTATTATTAACAATATTACTTCAGAACATGTTGAGCATAAAATTTCTGACTCATCTAGTAATGTGATTGATGAAAAAGATTTACCTTTAGAAATGCCAGCCAATAATCAATCTGCTGGTCTTTCCCAAGATAGATGCCATGTTGATACTATTAATGAAGCAGTATAGTTGAGAAAAAAATACCCAAATCCTTGATTCCTCTATCTTCAGAATTTCTTATTAAAAATGAATCGGATATAGACACCCTTACCCTTCTTTTACAGCAAAAATTCCAAATGTCTCAAGAAAAGCTAGAACAATGGAGAACCAAGATTGCCTTTGAAATGTGAGATAACCAAAATTACTGGAAAAAAGAGCGTGAGAGTATGAATGAAGCCGAGTTCTTGGAATACAAGTGAAATTAGTAAAAATACAAAAAGTTAAAATGAATGTGAATAGGGACTTATTTAAATAATTTTATTTTAAATTATTTTGTTTTTCTTGTTTTTGATTTAAAGGCATTTTGTCTTTTTGATTTCACTAAAAATTTGGCTTTCTTTTTTGGTCTTTTTTTCTCTCCATTATTACCATTATCTCTCCCACCATCATCATCACCATCTAAATTTGGCTGGGAAATGTAAATAATAAAATTGAATAATATCAGTGAATAATAATAATGATAATAATAAATAAAAGCATTGTTATATATATATATATATATTATTTATTTTCAATGATAATTTTACCTTTCTTTTTAAATTATTTTTAATATTTTTCATATTCTTTTTTATATTTTGATTGGTATTACTACTAATATCCTTATTATTAGCATTAGCATTATCATAATCATCATAATGGCTATTGTTGTTATGAATTGATTTTTTTGATTTTTCGATTCTTCTCTCTCTTTTTTTAATAATTAAATTATTTTCAATAGAGAATTCCACTGTTAACCTTTTACCATCACCATATATTTCAGGATTATTGTTTAAATATCTTAAAATAGCCAATGCATGTGAATGATATGTGGTTTCAATAAATCCATAACCTTTTGGTTTTGGCTTTTGTGTCTTTGGATCTATTCTATCTTTGGATCTAATTATTTTAGCCTGCACAGGAAGAGTAACAGTAGATTAATATAACCTATTAGTATAATAGGTAATACATGATATTTATAATATAAATAGCTTACTTGTATAATGTGTACTTTTTTATTCCATCCTTCACTCTTCTCACCAGCTGATAAATCTTCTCGTTCATCATTTTTGACTTCATTTTTAAATTTCTGAATACTGTTTATTGCCAATTCTTTTAATTGCCTTTCGTCAACTGTTAATGGTAGATTACGAATTGATAATCTTGTCTTAGATATGTAAAGATTTGGATTCTTGGTTAATAGATTTTTTCTATATGTAAACGAATCAAATCGCTTATTAAATTCTGATTTTGGTAAATTTTTAGCTGCAAATGTATCAGGAAATATAACTATTTAAACATTGATCAAATAAAATATTAATCATTAGTATTGTGATTGTGATTACGATCACGATTAAGGGTATTTTGGAAAAAAGATATATATTAAAAAATTATTATTATTTGATATTAACCTCCTTCTTTCATTAAATAAAGATTTCTTTTATCTTGACTTTGCCTCTTAACTTTGTTATTTTCCATTAACTTCTTTGCCTCAGTTCTATCAACAGCTTTAACAATTGATAAAACCCTTCCTTGTAAAGTGAATTTTTGTACTTTAGAATCAGAAGGATCTGGAGTAAGAATTGATTTATGATAAGTCAATTCTTTTTTCTTATTTGCATCCCCCCTCCTTTGATTCTTTTGATTATTATTATTATCCTCATTATGATTATTTTGAAAATCTTTCATCATTTTCTGCACATCCAATAAACAATTATTCGCATCTTGTGTTTCTTTGAAATTAACAAAGCCCGTGCCTCTTGAATGTCCAGTTTCTTTATCTCTTGTTATAACACAATAAACCAATTCTCCGTATGGAAGAAATCTAACATATAAAATATATAAATAATATTATAAACATAATGAATAATATTAACATTATTAAATACATTTCGCTTAATTCTTCTTCTGTGGCATCAAAAGACAAATTTCTAATGAATAAAACATTTTCGTATGTTTGAGTATTAGCTTCGTTTTTAGAATCTTTACTCATTTTTAAATTTTTTTTTTAGATGGGAGGAGGAGGATCTATTCCAAATTATTTACTTAAATTCTTGATTATTATTGGTTAACAAGTAAACCTATCAATAAGACCTACAGTGCGCGAAAAAAGTAATGAGAATGACATTTTTATTCATTGCACGACAAGAAAAGGTTAAAGTGTATAAAATTTTACAGATATACTGTCAATGATACGATAAATAAGTTTACTTAAGTACTCAATAGTTTATCTTATTACCATTACTTGCAATTACATCCTCCAATCTTACGAACTAAATTAACAAAAATTTCAGTTTTGATTCCTTCCCACTCTTTCTGAATTATCTCAAGGAAACAATTTGTAGTAACTGGTTTTTTTTAAACTAATAATTTGTTGACTTCTTTCTCCACACGACCCTTTAAAATTGCCCATAAATTTTCTATTGGGTTAATATCTGGACTATTGGATGGCCATTCCATTATCTTTGGACATCATTGCACAAGAAGTTCCTGGTTTCCTTAGCTTTATGCTTCGGATCATTATCCTGCTGGAACAACCAATTTTTTCCCATGATGGTATTTGCATTGTCAAAGAGATTTTCAGTTAAAATCTTACGGTAAAGGGCACTATTCATAACATCCGTAAAAAGAAAGAAGTCAACTGGACCTTTTACTGAAAAGGCACCCCACGCATGAATTTTATATAAGTATTTTACCATATTTTTACTTGGAGGCTGTATGCCGACCTTATAAAACACCTTTTGAGTATTTCGGAACGTAGTTTAATCAGAAAAAATAACCTTGTTCCAGTTTTGTTTCTTGTATTTTACGGCAAATGTTACTCGATTTTGTTTGTGACTGGCTGTAAGAAGAGGGATAGATTTTGCAACTATACTGCGATATTGCATGTTATGAAGCTCATTGAGAACTGTCCGATTACTGACATTTAGATCAGGATGATGAGCATTTAAAATATTTGTGAGTTCAGTGCTTGTAGAGAATTTATTTGCTGAGATGAGTTGACCGAGATGACGACGTTGTTTAGGAAAAAATTTCTTTGGCCTGCCTGATCGGGGTAGAGGGTCCAAAGGAATATCATCTTTGAGATTTTTGATGTATTTGTATATAGTGGAAAGTGGAATAGAAGTCAAATCATGAAAAGTATCGGCATCACGAGTTCCAGCCTCCCACAAAGATTATAACGTTGTTTAAATGAAGTTTCGGTCATGATGTATGGAAGATAAAATTAGAAAATACATACAAAAATCAAAACAAATTATAATCACATTTATCTAATAACATTGTTAAACCTGTGATATAACCTGTTTTTTTAACTGGTTGAATATGGTGAAGAAAATCGAGTTTTATTATGATCTATTATATTTATAGCTAATTGTGGCTTCATAAAAAGTCACCATCGCTGCTACTGCCACTAGTTAAACACATCCTATCACAATAAAAATGGTCAATAAGTCCCTTATAAGTTGATCAGGTCTCTTTCCATGTGCAAAAAAAAAGTTCCTTACGTTACAGGTAGCATTAACATCTTGATTCCAATGTGTCAGACAGACTGATTTGCTGACTTTGACAGACCAGAATTTTTGATGCTTATCAAAACTAACTATCACACAAAGAACGGATTGAACTCGTCAATGTTCAGCACTAAATTTTGATTTCCGAAATATTTAGAATTTGTAATATCCGTATTTCAAACCTGTATTAAAAACCATCCAATAAAAATACATTACCATTATAACTACAGCCGTACCGCAATTTGGGTATTGTCCGGGTAAATTTTGTAGGGTCCCGTCTGTTTTGGATAAAACAACTGCCGTTCGAATTCTCTTGATGAGGTAAGTCTAAGTTTGCTTGCTGAAACCTCTTAGTGACTGTCCAAAACTCTAATGAACAATTATATATACCTTGTCAAAACTTTGACGATTGACAAAACCTCCAATGTGAAACTCTGCCAAAACTCTAATAAACTCTGTTGATTGATTTCTGGGGGAGTTTCACCCACAACCTTAGGTGAGTCTAATTAAATTTGGATCACTGGTTTTAAAGATAAATGGGGTATGCTGCAACAGAACCAGTCAAAGTGAACATTGGTATTACCAAAAATTTCAGGGTCAATAGCAGTGTTGGCAATGACAGTTATTTAACTTTTGAACTGTCAGCTAAATAACTGGTTCAAAAGTTAAATAACCAGTTCAAAAAATCATTTGAACTTGTGAACTTTGGTTCAATGACATAATTGATTGATTTATGTGCACAGAGCACATTGTCTAACCAATTTTGAAAATTATCTGCAAATAATTATAGATAATATGCACAAGTTTATTTCTATATCTTTTTATTGTAAAATATGATTTCCTCTAAGCTGTTCCTGTGTACAGAATTGATAAAGTTTTAAACCAAGGTGTAAATAAACATTGTTCTTTCCTAAAATCAAAGTTATTAACTCTGGATCCAGAAAACAGTACATATAATAATAATATTTGATACTGTTTTCCATATTTGTAATGAACTTTATCAAATAACTAGTAGGTCACAATATATATATATTGCAACCTACTTATGTTAGACTGTTACCTACTTATGATTAGACTGCTACCTACTTATTTTATAGCTACTCATTTTGAACTCTAATAAGCTTGTTATTTGCTTCCTTTTAATGATTTGATGATATGTAGATCGCATTTGTATTGCCATTTAAGAGCCACTGAGACATGTGCCAGTGTGGCATGCGTTTTGCTTTTGTCTCGTTATTCGAGTGACAAGCGTTTTGCGTTTGCTTCGTCAAAGATGAGATGTTTATAGTATGCTCATCAGGTGATGTGTAGATTGCATTTGTATCGTCATCCGAGAGTTATCAGGATATGCAGGTGACTTGATGTGCGATTTCTATTTTTCACGTCACTCAAATGACGATTGTAGCAAATTTTTGTCGTCACCCATATGCCATATAATGTATGCCAGTTTGGTAATCATGGCCGATTTCTGTCATTGGGTCACATGAGCAAAAAAATATGCTGACGATGCATTCAGTCGTGTGTCATTGGGGTGTTACAAATTATAATAAACACAAACATAGTTGAGCACACATAAAAAATCATATGTGCGGATTTTTCGCCGATCAATATATGTAAATTTTTTCAATATGAAAATTCAAACT
>CAUDNR010000047.1:74600-140056 GCA_958430865.1 Entrophospora sp. SA101 | reverse complement strand
TCCATATGGGCATTGATCACTGATAGCTGGTGCTTGTGTGATGATTACTTTGTGTTATACCCCTCTCACTAGAATAACGTTACTGTATTAGATTTTCCCTGAGTTCAGAGTTTTGAGTCTGGGTTGCTGTCTTGTCAGTGGCATTCCAACTTACCAACAAACCTACCCCATTAAATAATAAAATTAAAGAGAAACAGAAAATTTATGAAAATGATAAATTTATAACACACCAAACAAAATCTGAACCATTTTACTTTACAGCCTTTCTCCTAACATCAAAGGCCAAATGCAATTTCAGGGCCACCAACCTGCTCTGAATTGTAACCTCCCTATGCTTGCATATTCTTCCAGAGTTGCTTGCAGACAACTTTTCGGCTAGCGTGTCAGCAGCCTTCACTGGTCTGGGAAGATTGGTGAAAGTGTCATTGATGTTGATGCAACCTTGGTAAACCCCAGGGCCTGACTCACCCCCTGGAATTTTGTTGCAACATTGTAACGTCGGGCTTTTCAGTCAGATTAGCCTTGTGTACAACGAGGAAGACGTGAGAATGACTGTAAATTGTTCAATGTAACGTGCGTGCCTCGACATCTGCAAATTTCCGATAATCAAACGTTGCATATTGAATTGTTTCATATTCAGTGGTGTGCTGCCTTGACGTCTTCATGTAATTATTTATTTACATCAATATTAACATTACTGATTACGAAAAGCAAAATACCGATCGTTTATTTTGTTGTCATCTTCATAAGGATCTTATAATTACCCAGAGAGTTCTGCTCCGCGTTTTTGATTTCAATAACATATCAATGCAAATTAAAATATAGTTACCTCTGGTTGGTTATTAACACGTCTTTAGAGCCATGCCAAACAACATCATTCGTGTTTGTCATCTTTGAAATAAATTTTTTTCCAAAAAAAGTCAATCGCGCGTCAACAAAAAAAAACACCAAGTGCCAGTAATTTAACAATAATTAATGTGTACACGTTGATCAAATAGCAAATTCTTTAACATTTATAAAAGATTACTCAATCCCGTAACACTGCTTTTTTCCTTACTTGGGATAGATTGTATGATTTTTGTTTTGATTTTTTTTTTTGGTAAATTAAATTTGTTGCTTGCCTCTCTTGCTCACTTGCACATCCTCGATTACAGTGAACCCTCTATAAGTGCACCCTCCCTAAATGCACGCACTATGTATACCCTCCATAAATGCACACCCTCCATAAATGCACGCTCACACAAGAAATAGCACTATGTTCCCGAGGGTGTGCACTTATAGAGGGTTCACTGTACAAAACCTGTTTCTTGTGTTGAATTAAATATTTTTTTTTAAATAATAAATGAATTAATTCCAAATTGTTTTTCTAGTGGCGATGCTAATACTAAATCAATAATGGATTAATTTCTTGCTGGTATTTTTAGTAGCAGGAGAGAATCTTTTTCAAAAAATGCTTAATTAATTTCACATTTTTGGAAAAGGCTCAATTTTAATCAAATGATTTCTTTTTCATTTTTTTTTTTACTTATAAATACAACCTTTGAACGTTTTAAAAAAAATTGGGAGAGTGATCATGATCAATGGTCAAATCAATGATCAAAAGATTTATACAACGCAATCAATTTTGTGAAACGAAAGTTTTCCTTTTCTTTCGAAAATTTCCAAAGAGAGATAGTATCGTTGCCAATCCTTTCTAAATATATATTACCAAAATATTGCACTGATTTGATCGAGTTGTATTCTTTCGTTAAAACATTTAAAATTACGAATTACAATGGAAAAGATCGAATCTACTTCAAATGTATGATGCTGTGCTGCATCCAAGAAAAACTTATTAATCCAATTTCGTTGTATCTTTTTTTATGTTAATACTATGGTTACTGAGAATCTTTATATATTCATCCTTGACTAACTTATTAAGACTACAACTTGTTTTCGAGATCTGATAAAGATATAATGTCACTGAATGAAATTAATTTATAGCCTAAATCGAAGTTCAAATGGAAAAAAAATTACGAATTCGTCTCCACTTATAGGGGATATATAGAAAATGCGTATCGTACTAAAAAAAAAATACAAGTTTAATATAGCAATTCATGTTCCCAACGCCTCCCAGTACGGGATTATATATATATATATTATAAAGCGAGTGCCGTACTAAAAAGTCAGTATGCACTTGTTTTGGTGGACAAAAATTTTTTTTCTTTAGTACGGTATGCACTTTCCACATATTGGGAAGGACGGGTACCTGCTAATCCAACTTCAGAGAGTATGGATTGTTTCACATTTTTTCAAAAAAATATGTGGTTTAATTATTTATCAATTAATTTCTTTAAAAATAGATGAAATAGTCGAGTATGCTCGTTTAATGGCTGAAGTTATGCTTAACTGGTGTCAAATCACCATTTTCCAAATACAATGGATGGAATAAAAAATATAACTTGTATAATAATACAATTATGATTAATTAATGAATAATATGATAAATGACACTTTTTTATAATTTTTTTTACTTTCCTTCTAAACTTTTATTTTTATCATTTTTAATTACCACATTCTACAATTTCAATAGATTAAATTCTAAATATATTTTCCACACAAAATATGGATTTCATGCAAAACATGTACTATAACCCACATTTATCCTCGGCTCATGTATATATCTAATTCAAAAAAAAATCCAGTAATTTTATATTCACATTTTGCAGGATTTTAATTTAAAATAAAAAAATCTAGTGATAAAATTTATATATAGGGTTATAGGTATATGAAAGGTAATAATAAATCTAATGGTTCTAATGAATGTTATGAAGCAATAAATTTTAGAGGTGAGTTGTGGTTATGGTTATGGTTGTTCAACTAGAATTCCAAAAGGAAAGTTTTCCGAGCCTTTCAAGCTCTTTCTAAACCAGAACAGGATATTTTCTTAATGGACCAGCTCATTGCCATGGATGGTGGAGAAATAAGTACTAACAAAGTGCCTCAAAAAATAAACAAGGAACCTTCTACTGTTGGGATCATAATACACCACTTTGCCAAAAAACTTATCTCGATATGATAGAGTTGGTCGAGATGATTTGTAAAATATTAAAATATTAGAAATCTGATAAGTAATGTTAAAAGAATGCCCTAATAGAAGACCAAGATGGTAATTGATAGAAATATTGCTGAAGTAGTGAAAGATTTTCTGGAAAGTCATGTTGAGGTTCAAGAATGTCAATATACTGTTTTATAATTATTCTGACAAGCTCTGATCCTGAAATAACAGCAAGCTCTGATGGTCATAATAGAGTCAAGAATTTTAGAATCAATCAAAGGGTAATGAATATAGTAGCAGTAAATAAGCTTCAGAAAATATAACTACAAAAACAACTACCATTATGATTAAATAACTCAAATGCCATCAACACTACTGCAAGTAAATTAATTACACGGTCGTTTCATTGTTAAACTTGGATTCTGAAGGTTTTAGGGTATTGTCAACAACGCCATTTTTTGAATCTGTGCTTATGAATTGATAATTAAGATAATAGAAGAAGAAGAAAGGTTTCATTGATCTTTTTTTATGTTAATATTTAATTATCACGAAGAATCTTTGTTCTTCACATATGCAATGTTGCTGAAGCTATATTTTAAGTCAAAATTCAAATGGGAAAATGGTTACAAGTTTATCTTCTCTTATGGCTTGCGGTAAATTTGCAGGATACTCACATGGGAAGAGTCGATGATATCCTGTAAAACAAAATCATGTAGTTTACTTGCTGAATAATTCCTTCAAAAATAAGGACATATCAGGTTGATGGTTAAAATTATAGCCGGATTATATAATGCTTAGATTATTAATCATAAGTATACGTAGGACGTTCACTCACATATAAAGCTCACCATGATTATTTGAGAATAAAAAAAATCCCATTTAATGATAAATCATGTATATAATAATCTGACTAATGAATGGCGTATCTATTCTTTCTGGAATTTGATTTTTTTTTTTTTGTTGAGGGGAATAATAGCCTCATCGTTAAAAGTATATTGTAATTCATTTTTTTAATTTTTTTTTTGCCGTATATAGAATTGTTACACGAAAGCATGTGATGCAATGTCAATACTAATACATTTATATGTATGCAATTCGAAAATTTTTTCTATTGTTTTATCGCGATTTAGGGAAAGAACTTTTAATTCAAAATTGCTGATACATAATAACAATATCGTGTGTTTATCATTTATTGGGCGTAGGTTAGGAAAATTCACGTGCTGCACATTCTAACCATTTTTTTTCAAAATGATCATTTTTTATGGCATTGGGTTTTAGTTGGCATATGACTTGCCATTGTTACATTCTTTATTATTATTATCATTGTTTCGTTTTTATTCATTCATATGTTAGCATTAGACTATATTAATATAATTGTTTGTAGCACAAACCAATTTTCGATCAGATAAAAAAGAACCATCAAAGATCCCTATAATTTCTCAGCCGTCGCAATACAATCTTCAATTTTTTCTTATTTTTTTTCTTTCACCATTTTCCAAATTTCTTTTAAAAGATATATTAGCCACCAAAACTAGTTTGTTATCAGGAGGGCTTTTCACTTTATTATTTCTTTCTCTTGCTTTTTTTTTTTAATTCTTCACTTTATCTCCTATCTAAGTAACAAAAGGTAATCTAACAAACAGGTATTTAATTTTATTATTAATCGCGCGCATTTTTTAATATTAAATAATGTATGGTTTTAATTATATGTAACTTTTTTATGCGGAGTTTTTCTTTCTTTCTTTCAGTCGGCTATTTTTTTGGACACAAGTCACAAAAAATTTATTTAATTAAACAATCGATAATCGACAATATACGCTATATATGACATATGAAAAGACATGCTTTAATCAGAAAATAACTGGTTTCTCAATTTCTTTGTCAAAGGGCGGTAGGATTAATCATCCGGATGTGATAAATAATAAAATCTAAGAATCACGGGGAAGATGTTAAAATGTAAAATCAATTGGCAAGATCAGATGATAGGTAGGTGGTGGAATCGATCATTAATCATTTCTCGTAAATATAATAATCGCGACGCATATTAAACACGTAAGTTTCAATAATTATAAATTTTTTTGTAAACCGCCGCCACGCGAAGACTCGAGTAATAACATGAGAATCATGCAGGGGAGGAGGGGTTTACCTGATTCGCTGGATTTATCATTATAAAGGGTTAAATTTTAAACTCTTACGTCGTGATGCATCAATATTGATATTGTAATATGCGGTGTTGGTTGTGGAGCAGGGCGGCTTATTACATAATTTTGGTAAAACGGCAACAACAATTCAAGATGTCATTGACATACTAAATACGAACGATCGAATAAAAATTAATCAATCGTCGTCGCCCGATTGTATATGATGAAACAATCATACAAATATTTACAGAGCGACTTTCCTTTTCACAATGATTGAAAATCTTTAACAGCCAACTAACTGACATCCGTACAAACAAACAAACAAACAAACAAACAAACGATGATCCTTAAAATGAATCTTAATAGAGATGATAGAATACTATTTAAGTTTAATTTTTTTTTTTTTTCAAAGTTTTAGTTTTCTTTAATTCCATTTAAATATTCATTATATATCAATATACATATGTATTTATATATCTTACGCAATCGTTATATATTTATTATACACATACGTACGTATAATACATTTTATATTGTTTCCTGCATTTTTGAATTTAAGATTTCATAAAACTTTAATAAACAAACAATTTATTTCTCCGAGAGAATATATAGAATGATAAATATAGTTTCATATGTCAAATATATATTTATTTATTCTAATTATTTACATATTTTATTTATTAAAAAAAAATAAATTTTTTTTTAAACATCTTAATTTCCTTTGTTATTTTTTTTTTTTTTTTGCTTACTTTTATAATATTTTTTTTTTTCATATTTTTAAACTAAATTTAAAATTCGTAAAAAACAATAATTGAAAAAAAAATAATTCCGAAAATTAGTATTTTTTTTTTTTTGTTTTGTTTAAAGGTATAATACCTTCCTATTTATCTAAAAGAATTTGTAAAATAAAAATGAGAAAAAAAAAGGATTTAATTTTGAAAAATAATTTTTTTTTTATAGTAGAACGATTGGTTGGTTGTGTTATAACTTTAAAAAATTTCCTATTTTTAAAGAGACGCGAGAATTCCAGCAAAAGAAAGAGAGAGGGAAAAACGGCAGCTGTACGATGAAATTTGGACCCATAGATAATATGTATTTATATGTATGTACATATATATATTACATCATTCAAATTAATAGAAATGAATGATGATTCTAATGATTCTATTAAAAAAAAATAGTTATATAAATAAAAAATTTAAATTGTATAATTAATTATTCTTTAAAAAATTTGAAAATATTTTAAATCTAAATGAAAATATAAATAATCAAGTGCATGCAATTGTGGGAAATTAAAAATAATCAGTATTAATAGCAAATATAACAATAACAAATAAAAATAAAATTCAAATCAAACCAAATCTTATAAAATTTTTTTTTCAAACACACATATATATACAGTTGGTTTTCTTTTAAAAAAAAAGAATCTTACCTGCAATGTAAAGTATCACTATTATAGTTATTTAGTTGATGATAAGAATTTTATTGAAACATTTTAGTCGCTCTTTTTTGTTGTAATAGGTATTGACTTGTTTCAATTGCTCGCTCCACCTCATTGTACATTCTTTCAGACCAATCTGGAGTCGCACCCTTTACTGATTCAACAACAACATCATTACAATTAATTACGTTCGTATTCCAACGGGGATATTTTGATACCATGCTTTCGAAAACCTCCAGCTTTAATTCTTCTTCTAATGCAATCTGATATTTTACTTCTACTCCGTACAAAGAATATGTATATTGATCGATTGCATACTGAAGGCAAGCGGAAGCATGTAAAAGAGATTCAAAAAAAGGTTTCATGATTTGAGTTTTGGTCATATTACTATCAACACCGCCACCGCCACCACCACAATTATTATTTTGCTTGCTCCTGCCGATAACTGGTTGATTATTATAAAGATCACCATTCAACATATCAACATCACTACTAGGTGAATATGAAGAAGATGATGATGACGATGATGATGTATGACGATGGTGGTGATGATGATTACCATTATTATTATTTTGATAATTTATCTTTGGTAGTTGTTCAGGTAGTACTAATCCTCCCTCTCCTCCTCCTCTTCCTCCTCCTCCTCCTGCTTCCCCTTCTCCTTCTTCATGTCTCAACAAATCCCCATTACTCGGACATAACGAGTATTCAAGTCCATCACCACGTCCACGGAATTGCTTAACCATTACCCAATTACCGTCCTGCTCTTCCGTTAAAACAACGTTCGTTTCATCTTTATTACCACTGCCATTACCTGGACTTTCCTTTTCTTGCCACTCTCTACCTGTCAACTGCCAAGTTCCTCTCCTCAACTTTTCTACAATCGTTCCCGCAATTTTTTCTTCTTCATCACACAAACCTATTCCTTCGTAAAGTTTTTGACGTATTATTATCATCTTTTGAACACACTTAATAACCCAATTGATTCCTTCTTCGTTTGTTGGTACTGAATATGGGATCTTTGCCATGTTCTCTCGAAAAAGTCTCATCCTTCCTTGTTGGTCATATTTACAATGATGAGAAAGAAAATGTTGAATGGTGGTCGAATTCAATAATCCAAGGAAAAAGTATGGTGGAAGTTTTGTGGTTGGTTTGATAGTAAAGTAAATACACTGATAATAACAACATGAAGATAAATTAATAATAAATATAAATCAAAAGAAACCCCAAATTTCAAATATCCTCTCTTCTTCTTCAATAATTAATTTTATCATCATCACCCATCATTTATATTATTAAATATCCTCCCCCTTCCACAAACACATCCATCCACTACCTTATAAATTTTATATATGAATAAAACAACACTTACTTGATTAGTTACGCATACATTATCCTCGTCTATAAAAAACCTCTGGCGGGGCTATGTGAAAAAAAAAAAAAAATCAATAAGCATATAAAAGTAATTTGAGGGAAGAAAAAGGAAAAAAAAAAATCAATTAAGCTATTAAATAAGAAAAATTAATCAAAAAATTTTTTCATTACCTGATTTTTTGAAAAATATCCATAATTTATTGGATGAATTATTTTGGTACGTATGTCAATTCTGAAAAGAATATTAAGCAAAAAATATATAATTTTTTTTTAAATATAATAATAAATTTTTTATGTAATGTTACACACTTCCATTTTTATTGTTTGTTTTTCATTTTTAAATTTAATGCATCTTGTCGATCAAAAAAAAAATAGACCAAGAAAAAAATTTTTCTTTGAAGATTACAATAACCATTTTCAAGGTATAACTAACCCGCATTTACTTGTGCCACAGTATACAACTTCTCGTGTTGTCATGGTAGTTTGTAAACATTTACGTGCTTCTTTTAGATAAATCCAAAAGGGACTATCTTCAGTATGGTTGCTTCTTATTTTTTCAATCGCGTTTCTATCAACCATAATTAATGAATACATTGATTTATCTTGTTCGAGTACATTTTTTGATATTGTAGCACCACCAGCATTATGAGATATGAATGGAACATAGGCTTCTGCTGGGGAATTTTCTTTTTTTTCAAGCCGCAATTCATCGCCCATTTTTTTCCAGAAATCAGCTTCTTTTCCACCATTTTTACCATTCCAATAAAACACTGGTTTTAACCATTCCCTGCATATGTCTACACCAAATTTAGAATATGCCCACGATGTACGAACCACTAGTGCATATACTGGATTAGTGTTTGGACCTCTATGCCAAATCAATGGATTACATTCCAGCCATGTAGGTTTCATGCTAGAGTGATCGCATAGCGAAGGAAAATTCATGGTTATAGAGTGAAGATAGGCACTAACAGCTGATGTTGGCATTAGAAAAGTGAATGAAAATGAATTGTTTTGGTGTGAGAGTTTGAATGGTTTAGTGATTTTATGATGCATGTCCTTGTCAAATTGTGGTTTACTTGCATCGAAGTTTGCATAGGCCTGAAGAGTTTCTTTAAGACTAGCTTTACGATTCATATAACGTAAAAATAGTATATCATTGTTAGCATTATCGTCTTTATTGCTGGCTGTGATTGATAGACCAACATTTGGGGATCCATTTGAAATTATTGATTCGCTACGACGACGTAATCGGAAAATTAAAGAGTCGGTTTGTATTTTCCTCCACACTTTAAAAGGTTCAAATTGAAAAAATTCTACAAAATAACATTTATCCCACATCCAAAATCTTGTTGTTTTGGTTTTGAAAATATATATATATATATATATTTATATTTATTAATCAAATTATTTTTGCCATTCAAAAAAAAATATTATAAATAATTTCCTTGTTTACCTCAGTTTGTCTGCAAATTCTAAACTCATCCATTGACTCGCTTTATTTGAAATTAAGAAATAATAATCAATCTGTTAGTAAAAAAATTTTTTGATATGCAAATATAGATATAAAAAAAGATTATAAAAAAAAAGTGGTTGATCATCAAGTAGCACACAGGCCGTATCTAAGTGATAGATAAAAACATAATCTAACTGACTATATATAATTTTACAATGTAAATAATTTGTTACACTACTTTTTATATTTGTCTAAAGTGTAGAAAAGAAGGACCATTGTTAATCAAATGCAGTCAAAACAAGACTCAAAACAAGTATATGGGAAAAATCAAAAATCAATTATAAAAATAGACTAAAGGTCGTACAAATCAAAATAATAATAATATTTTAATTAATAAATATATGAATCTATGTATACGTACCACTTATTAAACATATTTCTCCAGTTTCTTCCCTACATCTTTCCACACAGAACCAAAAGAAATAAGCATATGCTTGCATGCCGCCTTTTCCAAGAACTCTTTCATCAAACAGTTCAATATCAGGCTCAGAGATGAATCCTGTCTTACGGATCATGTATGGTGGATTTGTTACGATGAAATCAAATTTGAGATTATGTGGAGAACGAAGCAACCGTAAATTGTCATATTCCCAGGTATGTTCACGTTTTGGAAGAAATAAATTTAAAGTGTCATTACAAAATAAATGTAACCGATCTAATTTAAGGGCTTTCGTAAAAGGATTGTCTTTAAATCGTTTGTATAACGGTAATAGGTGAAGGATGATGTTTAATTTGCATAAATGAAATGCAAATGAATCAATTTCTATGCCCCAGATATTTTTTGCTAAAGATTTAAGAAGATTAGAAATTGCATTTGGATTGTTCCATATACTAGGGGTTTGTTTAGCAGCCAAGATTACACGATTAATAAATTCACATAAAAATGAACCGATTCCCATACAAGGATCCAAAACCATTGGAGCATTAGGTAAAAATTCCCAAGATTCTGATGATGAATTTATATTGTGATGATGCGGTGATTTCCTTTTATTGTCATAATTACAATTTTGATAATGAATAAAAGCATCAGAAGAGGTGGAGGAGTTGCCGTTGTTAGGAATTTTGTTGAAAACAAATAATTTCTCGATCCAAGTCTGATTTTCTCTGCTGATGAAAACCCTATCCCACATGAATTTAATTACTTCTTTTGGGGTATAGAATTGACCATGGTCTTTTTGATGCTCTTTAGCGGTGGTATTTAAAAAATTTCTTGTGTAGAAAAAAGAAAGGATTGACTCTATAGTTTCTAAAGTGTTAAAACGTATAGAATGGCTTTGAAAAGTTCTTGAAAGATCTAAATGATAAAAATTTTTTTCGAAAACATTTTTATGATAGTACCATGTGTAAGAATCTAAACTCTCATTTGTTTTATCTTCATCTTCGCTTCTTTGTGATTGAAATTGTTTATCCAAAAAATTGTCTTTAAAATGAAAAATTCTCATAAAATGGTCCATTTCTAAACGCCTTGAATTTTTATCACTATCTGCTTTCGATAAAAAGTCCATAACTACAACTTCAAAGAACATGTGAATGACGGTCAAGAAAGCTGTAATTTGGCTGTAGAAGTCAAAAACTTGATGAATTAGTTCAGTTTCAGGTGAATGAACCCCGACTGAAAGTATTGATATAAGGTGCTGCAAATTTTTAATTGGTTGGCGTTGGACATTTGGATATTGAGAAAATGGTGTCTTGGATATTAACTTATTAAAATCAGAAATGAAGCCTTTTGGTATTTGATCTAATTATGATCGAGAGAAAAAATAGAAATTTTAATAAGCCACGATTTAACTCACAATTATTTTTATATAAATAAATAACAAAAAAAAGTTTTTTTTTATTTTTTTAAAATTTTTTTATTTATAAACTATAATATAATAAAAAATTTACTTATCAACAACCCGTAATCCATATTTCATAACACATAATAATAATCACACCATAATAACTTGTACATATTTACCTTTACCTTCATTGGGATTTAAAAAAGTTTTCCATATCTCATTTTTTATCTCATCTAAAGTACTACTCAGAACCTCTATAACTTTACTAACAAGATCCTCGGTCAATAAATTTGGTGAGAATGGAGAATAAGAAGTATTGGAAAAGAAAGATTCTTGTCTATTGGGAGATATATTAGATGAGTCGGGAAAAGGAGAAGAACATTCCAGCAATTGTTGTTGTTGTTGTTGTTGTTGTTGTTTTGGAGGGTTTACGGATTTGAAAATGAATGGAGAAGTGGTGGTGGAAATAGAATTTCCAATTTTTGTTCTTTTGCTTCGCGATGCGTTAGAGTCATCAGTACAAGTAGACCAAGAAGCCCAATAAGCTAAGTTTGGAGGAATTTCTTGTTTATTGAGAACTGTTTTTAGCCAATCCGAGCTTTTCCCCAAAGTCTCATCGCATATTCCTTTGGATTGAGGCATAAAGCTTAAAT
Organism: Entrophospora sp. SA101; assembly: GCA_958430865.1. NCBI lineage: Eukaryota > Fungi > Glomeromycota > Glomeromycetes > Entrophosporales > Entrophosporaceae > Entrophospora > Entrophospora sp. SA101. Next base: position 128,113 of record CAUDNR010000047.1, on the reverse strand, counting down.
TCTATAAAATAAAATATTATTAATTAGAAATGGAATTATAAATAGGCTTATTAAACCACATAATACATATAAAAGTTAACCGTAAATCGATAAGTTCAAATTTTACATTGAACCATGCGTGTAACTTTCCATTTTATATTGGATCATTCGATATAATGAATTTAATTGTATACCGACTTCAGAAGCGCCAACCAATTGTATATCAGGCTATCTGGAATCAAAACCAGTTTTAAATACTCAAATGAATATGCAGTATTATATTATTGTTAATAATTACAATAATAAAAATAAAACATATTGCCGATCATTCCATATATGCTCTTTTATAACAATTTTTTAAATTTTTTTTGTTGTTTTTTGAAGGAACCACCGATAGTAATGATTAGATTATTACCAAGCAAGCAATAGGAAGTTTTTATTTGTTATTTGTTATTTATTATTTGTTATTATTTATTATTTATTTATGTCATTATATCATTTATTATTGTGAAGTTGCTTTTTAAAGCATAAAAACATCAAAACTCAAAACTCAAAAACGCGACGATGGTAGTAACGGCGACGACGACGATGATGATGACGACGATGATGATAGTGTTGTTTTTAATAGAGATGACACATAAAATAAATATCTCACGTTGTTTTTGTAACTAAAATGCATATAAATACGAGTGAGTATACATATATATGTATTTTTATCTATCTATTAATAAAGTCATTTTCTCCAAAATAAGATTTAATTAAAACAAAATGAATCAGAATGAACGCCGTATCAATAGTCACGGTGGCTATACATAATGGTGTCGGTGATGGACTTATTTATTTATACATAGATAGATTTACATATTAGATTTATTATTATTTATTATTATTTGCTCAACAATAATAAAAATAATAATATCAAAAAATATTGTCTGACTAATCTAACATACACACGCATATGGATGGGGCTAAGCAAAATTTTCTAATCAAAGAGGAAAGATCAAAAGGCGTGATGTTAACGCGTAAAGATGTCACTTTGAAAACAGGTTTTAGTACAAGTTAAATTGATAAAGATAAAAATGGATTAATAATGAAAATAAAGTTTATATTATATTATATATATCTGGTTAAGACTTGCTTATAAGGAGTAGTGTATTTATTTACTCTGTTGCATTCCATCCACACGCACACATTTACTCTTTTTTTATTTGTATTATATATAATATATACATTAATAGAGCATAATTGGGACTTATTGTGTGTGCCATTCTTAAAATATAGAAATGTTGTATCAAGCAAATAAAAAAAAACAAATAAATAATAAATAAATATAAACAATAAGATTAAGAAATATCAAATACTTTTTTTTATAACACACCCAAGATGATGAAGAAAAGAATAATTATAGTAATTAAAAATAAATAAATAATTTGGTAATTGTAATAAGTAGTTATCATTACTATTATTGGATTTATCATTGGATGTTTTCCTGGAACCTGGTCGTTCATCCCAAGTAATTGGGAACAATGAGAGTTTTTTTTTTTCAATGCATTTTTGGCAACCAAGTAAAAAAATTTTTACTAGCCTATCTACTGATTTTTTTAAAAAATAATTTATCAGCAAAAAACTAATCCGTCAATCGATCAAGACCGATTGATTAATCAATTAACCAGCGTAATCGATCACCAATGAGATAATTACGATTACTATAGATAGAGTAATCGATATCAATGATAACTTAATATTAATCTTTTCTAAATTTGTAATATTTATTAATTAATGTGTCAAAATTTTAACTGTTATACGACAGAAATATGCTTCTTAAACCAAATAAAACAATTCCATGTACGCACAGAATCATAATTTCGTCACGGGTAATTCTGCGTATTTATTGGGCAATCAAACGCGTAAAAAATAAAGTATTTAGAATTCTGCACCTTAAATTCTTGAAGTTGGCAGTTCAAGTAAAAATAAAAAATATTTCATATTTCATGACAAATTTCTTTCACGTCCGTTATATTAATTTTATCAATGTTCTCACCCCTTTCGGCACTATTATAATTATTTCCATAAAAAATTAGTAATTACTGATTCTGATAATAATAATAATCTCGTTTAAATAAAATTTTCCGTTTACGGTTAAAATGAATTATTTTCTAATTAATTAATTAATAATACAATTAATCGGATGTCTATATTATAAATATCATTCATTATTTATACAATGAGAATTTATTCCCCCCGCATTTGAAACCTGTTCTATCCAAAGGGGTTTCGCGCGTCTTTTCTAATATTATTATTTGCTTATTTTTTATTTTTTCTTTGTCTTGGTTGAAATTTTAATTAATTAATTAATTTATTTATTTATTCATATGTTTGTTTGGCAATTGCTTTAGTCATTTGACAACCTACCGCATTATGTTTGCATTGGAAAGAAGATGTGATAAATATAATTGTTATATTAATATTAATTAATTAATTAATAATGTACAATATGGAATATATTTGAAAATCTTACCATTAATAAGACAAATAAAAGTTTCTTAGAAACTTATTGAACTTATTAGTAAAGATCAGTCATTAGCACATCATGGCTTTTAAAACATTGAGCCACTAAAAAGAGTCATCGATCTTGTATTTACATTGCATTATTTTGTTATCTAATTATAGTTCTTACCAATTAAAAAAAATAAAATTTTCTACCACGTACGTGACAAATCATTTTCTATCTTATTTTATGTTTTCCGTAATAATCAACAACAATATTACATTATATTATTATTATTATTTCATCTCTCATTCACGCAATTATGATTTTACCTTTTTTAAAAAATATAATGCATCGTTCATTCATCAATTTATTATAATATCATTTCTTTGTGTGTTTTCTCTTTGTGTCTCTCATTTTACTGCTTCCCCATCATTTCCGCTTTTACATTCTGTTGATTTTATTACTATATAAATATATTAATCAATATTCATTATTTCTATTATTAGAAAAAAATTTTTTTTCCTATTTTAAGATTATTGATCGTTTATTAATGCATTTGTTGTTTAGATTTTTTTTTTTCGTATCGTGAAAATTAAATTAAATTAATAAAATGATCGGCAAATTTTGGTTCTAAAATGGTATTCCAATACATACTATACCGAAGGTAAGGGTGATGATGATGTAACTTTTAACTTTTTTATCTTTAGTGAGCGAATGTTCATATATATAGTGTGTGTAAAAAAAAAATTTTATTGCAATCATGTCATACCAGTGACTCCATCATTACAAATGCTAAAAGCTCAACTCAAAAACTTTTCGAATTTTGTTAATAATCTGATATGATTGTCCAGGATCCTGCCTGCCAGCTCCCTCGGATTCCTTTTTGTAATATAAAATATAATAATAAAATTATATACTGTGTTTATAATAAATATTGCATACAATGTGATATACAATACTATTTTCTTTTCTACAGCTTCGGTCGTTAGTATTATTGGTATTAGATAGAGCATTATATGCTTTTACCATTTTCCTAATTTTCCCTTGCTTGGTACCAGATCTGGGTTTGTGATATGAAAAAAAAAAAAAGTTAATAATGACAATATTGCACGTATACGTGCTATTTAACCAATTAATTAAATCGATCGAATTAACAATTAACAAAAGCTAGGAGTAATTCACATCATACTAAATCTAGCTTATATATGGCAAGTAAACATTAAATTAAAACCGTTTTTTTTTTTTCAAATTCGATTTTAAGATCTTAATCCCATTTGTCATCTCGCGATTTAATTTGTTATCTGAATGTGTCATTCATTCGTTGACTTAATCAGCATTTGTTCAAGATCCACAATATGATTTTTTTGAATATTGTTTGTTTTTTTTAAGAAACCACTCACTCTCCTCTCGACTAGTATATGCTATCACCATGATAATTATGGCTAGCCTTGTTTCCGTTTTTATCTAGATTTTCTCTTATTGGTTAAATATTGTTTATATTGTTTATTGTTTCTCAAACAACATGTTTCAATAAAAAAACACTATTTGGTTACTCGTGGTTTTACCTTCTTGTAAAAAAAATTTTTTCTCGATCAACAAATTAAAAAAAATTTCATTGATAATCAAATAGATTTTTTTATTATTACATTTTGAAATTGTCAGAATGATCAACTTTAAACTATATAAATTAATTATACAGTATATGGAAATAGAAAGAATAGAAAACGATTTTATGGCATTTAACAGATACAATTTATGTAATCACAATATATAATGTATATAATAGCAATAATGACAATTGAGATAAATAAATGAATTTCCATGTGAAATTATCATTATTTTGTGCGAATCACGTGGTCCCGAAATTAAAGAATTAAGGGGATAATTTTACATATTTATTATGAATATTGACGTCTTTTAAGATATCTCCTATTATTTCTAGCAGTACTACCTACCCCTTCGCCCGCTTCAACACTCATATATGGTAACTTATTCCATGGTATTCCACAAACTCCAAACGACACCATCACCCCTTTGCTACTCCTACTCCTCGAATGGTAATCATCATCATCGCCACCATTATCTATCATGAACCATATTGGCAGTTCCAAATTTCCTTTCATTATTGCATTGGTCTTGAAAAGGATTGTAGGCGGGAGTGGTGTTAGTATATGAAATGTGTGGTTGGTTGGATCAATCGATCGTATAATTGCTAATCCAAGGCATTGATGTTCTGTTGGTGATGGCAGTGTTGATCTCTTTAGATTATATTTTGGTGGTATCTAAAATAGATCATATTATCTCACGTATAAATATATAATATAAATATTCAATAATTATGTATTTATATAACGCTTACAATCTTCTTTTTATGACCATGTTCTTCTTGATTTTCAATTATCATTGAATCATCTTCATTATCATCATCAAATAATCCTTCATCTTCTTGAAAATAATAATGATCAGAATTATTATCTCCAATCAATGCGACCAACGACCCATTTAATGCATACAATAATTGACTATAAGGTACCTCTTCTGACATCAACATTACTCCTTTAGTTAAACATCTTTTCCAATTCAAACACCATGGTAAATGCCTAACTAACGGTTTACGAAATTGCCACCATTCATCATTACCATCATCTTGTGTTCCATTATTATAATTTCCGTGAAAATAAAATACCATATTCAAGGTTCGATAATCTGAAGATGTATATCTTTTGTTGGAAATGGTGGAATTATCAAAAAATTCAAGTTTTATTATTTTAAGAGCTGTCGATTCATTCGTCATTTTCAATGAAGATATCAAATCGGTTGGAAATGCTGGCAAATTATGTATTTCTTGATCAACGGAATGAAATTGAAATATATGTGTCGGTTTAGAGAATTTTATAACCTCGTAACAAATATCAAGCCCCATTCCCTTAACCCAACCGTGTGTATTGATTATTAATGGAACACCTTTTATCATTATCTCATCTCCATCTCCATCATTATCATCACCCATCATCGTCATATTACCACCACCATGCATTCCATAATCTGTTCCACATGCAAATTCACGACGATATACTTTTATTAGTTGTTGGATACATTCCAAATAGTAGTCTGGATTGTCCCTTGGGTTATTGTCACCAATAAAATACGAACAATACGGCTGTTGAATGTGTGTAAATGATGGTCCTTATTAATTATAATTATTATTAGTATTATTCACCATATGTGTTATTTATTATTATTATTATTAATTACTTATTAGTCTTATTTATCATCATCGTTATCATTTATTACTGAAAGATATGACACATACCAAGAATAGGTGATTCTATAATATTGAGTGACAAAATTCCTTCTGGTGTAAATTCACTTTGTCCAATATCTGTTTCAAGATACGCAACTTTTGGACATCTGCAAAATAATCGGGTTTAGAATTAAATTTGTTCGATTTAATGTTTCATCAATAAACAAAAACTTTCGTTAATAATTACACATTAAGTAATCTATTAAGTAAATATTTAGAAAAACTAGATTTTCCAACATTTTTATGTCCTACGGTTATTCCTATTAGTGGTATGCCTAATAATTAATCAATAAAATATATGAATATATCAATTATATATATTATAATTTCAAATAAACCCATATATTTATTCATTATTTAATTGAGTACATGCCATACTTAATTAAGCCAGTCTCCATTTCATCTGCTGCATGCTTCCAAGAATCTAATATTTTAAAAGATGTAACACCCTCTTCATTTATCATTTCAAAAATCTAATATATATATTATATATATATATATTTATAATTATAAATCTATGTAAATTTTCTCGTACACAACTATTACTATTACTATTGCTATCATTATTTTTATTATTATCAAGTAAACCATACCGGATAAAATCCTGGAATTTGAAAAAAATCTTGTTTTTCTATGTTTGATTTATACTTGTCATCATCAGGAATGAAAATATCACTATATATTGGTGCGACAATTCCCAAATGTTTAATACCACACCATGAAACAATATCTCGGAAAACAAGTATGGTGTCATAACCATTTCTCAATATGTTGTGCTCGTTGTTTTTTTTCAACATTTCATTGATGCAATGTTTTATACCATTTGATGCTTTAATACTAGAATGAATCTCCTTATTATCTGATGATGATGATGACGATGATGATAAATCTTGTCTCTCAACTGACTCTATAACTAAAAGTGAATGTGTTTTAGGTGAGAACACTGGATGAAATAGAATGTCCATTTCTTTTTCACCTTCAAAATTATTAAAATTGTTTTCTAAAAATTTTGATTTTGCACTTTTTAATCTATATCCCATAATTAATGCGTCTCCATAAATTGTTGCAACAAGAAGACTACCTTGAAAACATATTTTCTATAATTAATCATATTAATATAATATAATAATAATATCTATTTAAAGTATATGGTTGTATTAGAGAAAAATTACCTCTCCGCTCTTCATTGCAACTATACACATTTTATAATTGTCGTTATCATTGTCACAGCGAATAACATTCAAGGATGTAGGTATGAAATTTGAAAATATTGTTGGATCAGACATTTCCTTTTTTAAAAATTAAAAAAAAAAAAACTTTTTCTCTTCTCGTAGATCAGGTTACACGTACACTATAATACTAATACTGAAAAATTTTTGTTTGAAAGATTTAATCAACCATTAACTCGATAAAATTTTGTCAAAATGCCTCCCAAGAAAACTAATCAACAATCAGATAAATCAAAACAAAAAGATAAACAAAAGATTGTTGAGGACAAGACCTTTGGTTTAAAAAATAAAAAGAAATCTGCCAAGGTCCAACAACAAATCAAACAGATTCAAAATCAAGTGATGCAGCCAGGAAATAACAAAGCACTGGTATTTTATTAAAATTGTTTTTTAATGACTTTTTTGTAAAATTAATTTTCTAAAAAAAAATGCATGATTTATATAGAAAGAAAAAGAACAAGAAAAACAAGCACTCGCAAATAAGAAAGCAGCAGAACAAAAAAAGAAAGAAGAACTTGCAGAATTATTTAAACCTGTTCAAGTACAAAAGGTACCGTTTGGCGTCGACCCTAAAACTGTATTATGTCAATTTTTTAAAGCTGGTCAATGTCAAAAAGGTGATAAATGTAAATTTTCTCATGATATGGCGGTAGAAAGAAAAAGTACAAAGATTGATCTGTACACTGATGCTAGGGCTGACGAAGCAAAAAAAAATGGTAAGTGTTAGTTCTATTCATGTACATTTATGTGTACATATGAATATTGTATCAATGATTTATGTGGTAAATATTGCAACCATCTTACTATTAACATTATTGTCACTAATTAATATTAGACACGATTGATAAATGGGATCAGAAAAAATTGGAAGAAGTTGTTACGTCAAAACATGGTAATCCTAAAACAACAACAGATATTGTATGTAAATATTTCTTGGAGGCAATCGAAAATCAAAAATATGGATGGTTTTGGGAATGTCCAAATGGAGGTGAGCTGATCTATTAAAGATTTGTTCGTATTACCTATTATTTATTATTATTATTATTATTAAAAATGAGCTTTATTTTGGAAAAAATATTTCTGAATTAAAAATTACTTTTATATTTGAATAAATTAGGAAAAGCTTGTAAATATAAACACGCTCTTCCACCAGGGTTTGTGCTCAAGAGCAAAAAAGTTAAGGAAGAAGAAATCGATGAGATAACGCTCGAAGAATTTTTGGAAACTGAAGTAAATATTTACACTATAATTATAATTTTCGTTGATTATTAAGTTATGCTTAATAATGATGATGCCATTATTATTATTATTGTAGCGACATAATTTAGGATCTAATCTTACACCAGTTACTTTTGAGAGTTTTACAGAATGGAAGAAAAATCGTAAAGCCAAACAAGACGCAGACAAGGAACTTAAACTTGCTGCCAAAGAAGCTGCATTCAAGGCAGGGAAATCACAAGGAATGTCAGGTCGTGATCTTTTCACATTTAACCCAGATCTTGTTAATCAATCAATTGATGATGATGACGATGATGAAGGCTGGGATCTTTCTAAATATAAACAAGATGACGAAGTCGATGATAATGACAGTGATAATACAGAAGAACATGAAGGAGAACAATTAGTATATGGCCAAGAAGCTGTTGATGAAAATGAGAATAGGTCAGACAATCCTTATGGGGAAGGTGGCAGCAGTAGCAGTAGTAACAATAACAGTAAAAATAATAATACATCGGATAATATTGTTAACGATGGTGAAGAAGATAACGACGATGATGAATAATCAAGATTATTTCAAATGTACACTATTTACATATATTTATTATATTTTTTGCAAGGCAACGATTATGATTTTAATGATTAATTTTTTTTTTAAAATAATTTTTTTTATTTGTTAAATAATTAAATTGTCAAAAATAAACAAATGATTTTTAACAATATGTTTGTATCACACACACAAATCACACAAATTTAAGCATGGGGATGTTTAATTTATTGGATATAAAATGTGACAAAATAAAATTTACATTTTTACCAAAATTAGAAATTTCAGGGAAATCAAGATTTATATGGAACGTGTAACGGTGATCACAACGAACAAAAAATTTAATGTGTAAATAAATATATATATACACGAGAGTTTATTCCTATATTACCACTATCACTGTCATCTTATTCTTGTTCTACTGCTAATGCTACTGCTAATGATAATACTGCTTTCAATTTGCCATTATTATATTTGATGACATTACGTTAGAGAAAGTTAAATCAAAGAAATTTGCATAAATGTTCCATTTATGAATTGGTTATAAAGTAATAATATTTAATAATAGTATGACTGTGTTCATTCATCATATTATGTTGTACTCAAATAATTAATTGCATATATAACTATTAATAAAAACAAGTATTAATAGATAGATAAATAAGGCGTCAATATTCCATTCAATAAAAATTACATCTATCTGCAGTTTTTCTTGAATTTGTAATATAAAAGATAGCCTTTATTCATAAGAGAGTAAGAAATTACTTACCTGTAATTAAATTATATATAAAAAATAGTTTAATAATTCCATGAAGAATACCTCTTTAGATATTGACATATTAGAGATGCCACATGTTTAAATAACAATCTATGTTTGATTTTACATCTAATGGTAGAGTCTCATCTGTGATTATATGGGAAAAAGGTTTTTTTTCTAATAAAGCGAAGTCGCTATTTAAATTCCTTTGCTTCTAATAGAAAAATTATTTCATTAGAGAAGAAACTATATTATTTTTTTTCATCTTACATATAATTACAAAGTTTATTTGAATATATTAATACCGAAGTACTTTAAAACAATACAGTCACACAACACAATTTCGAGATCGTCACGAAGTGATAGACGTGATAAATAGAACTTCCATCATGCATGCTACAAATTTAACGCAAACCTTTGAATTTAAAATTAAAAATACTATATCTTGGTACAAGTCCCACATAGATAGTTTACAATGGGATGCTTCAGTGTAAGCCTTAACGTTTTGTGAGCGATTCTTGACATACTTCTGTAATGCATTTTAAAAACATGTTAAGGGACTCTGTTTAATGGTTGATTTGCAAGATGTACATCTAAACGTTTTAAGGATCAAGATTTTGTTTGATACGTCCACAACATCCACATGTTTTACAAGTGTATTTTCCGGTGCAGATGACAAAGATAATCGCAAGATTTATGGAAGTATGTCCAGGTCATCATTTTTTAGATTGGATCTTTTTAAAACTGTCATTTTTGGTATGTCTTGTGTTTTAAATTGAGGAAGTAAATTAACATGATGGTTTCATATAACCATTGCAAATTTTCAATACTCATCCACCAGATTACGAATTTTCTTGTGGATCTAGAGCATGTATCAACAAAGCTTGTATCCTTTTACGCTTATTTGCTTTACCATGAATAGAGTTCCTTCACTTTGAATTCTATCATAATGCAAGCACAAGCGATATAATCTATTTATTTTTTGATTTTCCCATTCTATAACCTCGCCACTTGGACTATATACAGCCATGAAAATTCTCACTTCTGGATCAGAAAAATAATGTCAGCACCTCTATTTCTCTTCAACCACCGAAAATTTAGGACCTTGGTTATCGGGTTTAATTCCAGGTGGTTAGGGATACATAAGTAGAATTCGCCAAGACGATTCATGGCGAGATGATAGTCATATTTTATTTCAGGTATTTTCTCACTTGATTTAATTAATATCTTTGAGGAATGAATAGTCCTCCAACCTCTGTAATGACAATTGGCTTTTTTTTGGAGAATATTTGACTTATAACTATTCAATAATAGGCCAATCATTGTTGCATCTCTAATACCATAAAAGGTGCTATGAACCCATTCGAGACTAGAGTCAATGGATGTAAATTTTTCAGATTTATTGATATAATTTTCATTTATTTTATTTTTTATATCAATATTAACTGTTCTTAAGCATTGGTTGTATGTCCAGCGAATAGCACAAATCCATTTTATTATTGTTTACTTTTTTCTCCAATTAGAGTAAAGTCTGGTTTTAAGAGCTTTCACGAATGGAGCTTTTTAGAAGATGAAGAAGTTACATATTTAAAGCTCTTCCATATGCCATCTGGTAAAAAGGGAATACGATTTAAATCATAAGGCGTTGGTTTAGTTGAATCAATTGTAATCCATGACCCAAAAAGCTAGTCTTTTTAAAGAGTCATCCATTGATTTGAATACAGCGAGTGATTATGAGTCACAGTCAACTGTGGAAGATTGCATATAATTTTTAAAATTTTTTTGATAAATAAAATATAAGAAATTATCACTCAATTGAGAGAATTTGCAAAAAAATCATTTTTTGATTGTAAGGAATTTACTATTGTAAAAAATAAAATATTAATAATAATCGTTTTTTTATCACGCGAAAGTGACTAGTTAGTCGCATTTTTCCCGAATTTATATTTATTTTTCTAGTACTAGTGTGATATTTGTCCTGCGACATTGCAGTATACATACGACGCAAATAGGAAACCGCAGTACTCTGAATTGGGAATCTTATTCAATAGCCCCCACATATTTATATTTTCAAAAAAAAAATAACTCTTTAATATTTATTAACTTTTTTAACTCTTTCTTATCTATTTTAAAACAACAATCAAATCGTTGGAAAATCGTAAAAGCAAATAAATTTAAGAATAATTCATCTATAACGCTTTATATAAAAATTGTTTATAAAAATATTCCGGATTAAGGAAAATTTTTCCTTTTGCTTTAAAGCGTAGCTTTATAATTTTTCTATTAACCTACCTATAAACAATATGAGCACTCGACGTCCGGCTTCTAAAGGAAAAATAAAGCCACCAAAGAGACCTGTGAGTGTAGTTTTTTTTGAAATCAACTTTAAGTTATAGATCATGAGAACTTGTTTGTTGTGTGATCTAGTATTAGACGAATATAAGGTTCAAAATCTAGATATCATTTATTATAGATTATATAGAATATACGATATTGAGATTAATTTAAGTTATTTTCGAATTTAGAAAACGTCAACAACACCATTTATATAACTATATTTTAAATTTTTTTTAATTTTTTATTAAACTTTTTTTAGAAATTTATCATAAATTATTGTTGTTGTTTTTTAGTTTTTTTTTTATTACGTAACAAATAACATTTATTTGCTAATCAATAACTTACATATTAACTTTAAATTAAAAAAACAATGTTTCATCATTCACAGAATGCAGCCGATAGTCAATTTAGCGATAATTGGGAACGCTTAGCACAAGCCATTAGGGAAATTCACAGAAAAAATGCATCGATCCTAAGTTTTGAAGAATTATATCGTAATGCTTATAACATGGTACTCCATAAGAATGGCGATAAATTATATAACGGAGTTAAGGATGTTATTACTCAACATTTAGAAGAAGTTGCTTTCGCACATGTTGTACCTGCTTTTCCAAAATCTGGTGCAAGCAGTTCACATGCAAACCATACAAATGTAGCTGGTGGTGCAAAATTTTTAGAGGTATTAAAGAAAGTTTGGGAAGACCATACAACTTGTATGCTTATGATAAGGGATATACTTATGTATATGGTAATTATTTATACACATTAATTAATTATTGCTTTCGGAAAATTTTATTTCTCCCCTTTTTTTTTGTGAATCAAATGTATTTTCGAGTAATTTTTCAATTCATAGGCAATATTTAACAAATTAAACACACTACATAAAAGGATCGTGTATATGCCAAATCTGCAAATGTACCTTTGGTATATGATTTAGGTTTGGAACTTTTTAGGGATACAATTGTTCGATCTCAAAAATACCCGATTCAAACACATCTTCTAGAAGTTCTTCTACAGCAAATTAAACTTGAACGTGAAAATGAGATGATCGAACGATCAAGTGTGAAGGCAGCAATGGATATGCTATTACAATTAATAGATGCAGATACTGGAAGCACTGTATACGATATTGATTTTGAAGGTCGGTTTTTAGAAACTAGTGCAGAATATTACAGAGTTGAAGGTCAAATGCTTGTAAGCGATTGTGATGCACCAGAATATATGAAAAAGGTTTGTTAAATTTTACATGATCAATCAACTATTATTTTATCATATTATTATTATTAAAAAAAAAATGAATTAATATAGGTAGAAAAAAGACTTATCGAGGAAGAACAGAGAGTTCGCAATTATTTATCTTCTACTACAGAGGCTAAAATTAGGGCAATTGTTGAAGAAGAATTAATTTCAAAACATCTCAAGACAGTAATTGATGTAATTATCTTACATGCATATATTTAATCAATATTATTATAATTATAATATAATCAATTGAAATTTTAAACCAATTATATTAATTATAGATGGAGAACTCAGGTTTGATACCAATGTTAAGAAATGAGAAAATGGACGGTATGTAAAGTATTTAAATATAGACGTGTATACAATGTTTTATTTATAATATTTAAAAAACATATATATAATATTATTATTAGATTTGGCAAGAATGTACAAATTATTTGGACGAGTGTCGAAAGGTCACGAAGAAATGAAAACCTCGATCAGTAATTATATACGTGAACTTGGTAAAGGAATAAATGAAAAAGTGACAAGTAGTTCGTCAAATACTACCGGTGAAGGATCAAATAATGCCTCTAATGGTGAAAAACAGACTGGAACTATTGCTGCAATACGATGGGTTCAAGAAGTTTTAGATCTTAAAGATAAATTCGATAAAGTTCAGAACCTTGCTTTGTCAAGCGATAAATCATTTCAAACATCATTTAATGAGGTTAATAATATAAAATCTATATGCTTATAAATATAAATTTATAAGTTATATAATTATATAATATTTGATTATATTTGATTATTAGGCATTTGAATTTTTCATAAACAATAATTCTAAATCACCAGAATTTATTTCATTATTTATTGATGATAATCTCAAGAAAGGATTAAAAGGGGTATGCATATACATTTGTAGAGCATCGGATAATCATTTCATATTGATAAAATTGATTATTTATTATTTACACAAATAATGAATTAATTATTATAGAAAACAGAAGAGGAAGTGGATAATGTGCTGGACAAAACAATCACATTATTCCGTTTCATTGGGGAAAAAGATGTGTTTGAACGATATTATAAACAACATTTAGCTAAACGATTATTATTAGGTCGTAGTGTCAGTGATGACGCAGAAAGAGGAATGATAGGAAAACTTAAGGTATTTTGGTTTTTTATTATGTATTGATAACTAATTAGTAATTAGGGTGCGTGTATGCGTGTATATATTTATTCATTCATTTTATTGCTAAAAGATTGAGTGCGGATATCAATTTACCACTAAACTTGAAGGAATGTTTAATGATATGAGAATTTCACTAGATACTATGGCAGACTTTAAAGAATTTTTGGATAAAAGTTATTCAGATGTTTGTATTAAATTTAACAATTTCAAAAATTTAACCATTTAAACTTCCTTATTAAAACAAAAGTGATTTTTCTCTAAAAAAATTACAGCGACCAAAATTAGAACTTAGCGTCACGGTACTTACGTCTACTTTTTGGCCTATGAATTTATCAGCAAGTCCAAGGTGCAATTTCCCCGAAGAAATAACCAAAGCCTGCGAAAATTTCCAAAGGTTCTATTTAGCACGACATAGTGGTCGAAGGCTAACATGGCAATCTAATATGGTATGCGTGCACAGATAAAATTTATTTCTTACGACTTTAATCTTTTTTTAATACTTTGATTTATCATTATTTTATTTAGGGAAATGCTGATATTCGAGCTACCTTTAAAGCACGTAAACATGAAATCAACGTGTCAACATATCAAATGGTTGTTTTACTAATGTTTAATGATTTACTTGATGGCGAGGGTTTATCATATGAGGTAATTAGAATTTTTTATTTATTTTTTATTATTAGATTATCATTATCATTACTAATTTATAAATTATTTATTATCATATATAAAAAGCAAATAAAAGGTGAAAGTGATATTCCAGAAACAGATTTAAAGCGTAATCTTCAGTCTTTGGCTTGTGCTAAATATAAAATTTTATTAAAGGAACCTAAATCAAAAGAGATAAATAATGGAGATATATTCTATTACAATGCTGATTTTACAGCAAACTATCAACGTATTAAGATTCAAACAGTTGCAAGCAAAGTAGAGACGGAAGGTGAAAGAAAAGATACAAGAGAAAAGGTCGAAGAAGCTAGGAAACATCAAACAGAAGCAGCAATTGTAAGAATCATGAAAGATCGTAAAACTATGGAACATAATAACTTGGTTGGCGAAGTTTCAAGACAATTACAACCAAGATTTGTACCTAGCCCTCCAATGATTAAGAAAAGAATTGAAGCTTTAATTGAACGAGAATATTTAGAAAGAGCAAGCGGTGATAGGTAAATAAATAATTACTGTAATATATTATATATATATATTTAAATTAATTAATTATTAATTTTATTTATTTTATTGTTATTATTAATAGACGTGTCTATAATTATCTTGCATAAATTTATATTAAAGGAAGGACATTTAATTGTTTCTGATAAATATATTTCTTGTTTTTTCATCTATGTTATGTCATTGCTATTATTTGTTTGTTGCTTTTCCTTTCTTTATTTGTAACAAGATTTAATAATATAGTCATTTTTTATAGCTTAAAAGGACTTCGATTAGATTTTGATGATTTGAAATGTTAAAAAAACAAAAATTTATTTTTTCCTCCACATTAAACTGATTCGTTGTATTACTTATTTTATATTTTTTTTTTATTTTACTATTTCTATTATTTATAAATTACTATTTATCAGATTCTTTTTTTTTTTATTTTTTTTTTTTTGAAAAAAAAAAATCATACATACATACTTATATATATATATATATATATATTTGTAGGATTACTTGAACCTATTGAAAATTTATAAATTCCAGAATAATAATAACACGGGGGGGGGTCTACACAAAGATAATTAGCCAGTAACGAGTTAGCTATATACAAAATAAACAAACTTCAGCTTAGGGATGTTAATTGATTATGTGTCCCGCAATTGATTAAAAGTGATCAGTAAAAATTTTATTGTCGATTGAATTGAATTTAAAAATAATATAATAATATAGAGAAATAGTAGAATTAAATGGAGACATATTTAGTATTTTATTAATGGCAATAAAGTCCATCCGTGCTCAATATACCAGTCAATTTGCCAACCCTGCCTTAAATGCTTTCCTATTGAAGAAAATGAGCCATTAACAATGGTGGCGTGATAATTCCCAATGTTTTCTATTTTAGCCAAAAAATATTTTGCAATTCCTTCTTCAGAAAGATGCGGGGCAACAAATTACTTTGTTGCAAAACAGACTTAGTTCACAGTCTGTTGATCAAGTCCCTTTTTTGAAAAGAAATAAAAAATTTGTTGATAATCTTTTATAAAATTGAAAATAAAATTTTTATTATTTCACATTTAACATGTTTATTGTACCGTAAAGTATGCCGAAGCTTTCTAGGTGCAAGAAAGGGGAGGCAATAGGCAGGGTAATTGTTAAATAATTCGTAAATTAATTGACGAGCATTGAATGCAAAAGCTGCAATTAATTGACGAGTGTACCTAAAAAGCTAACTCAAACTCGGCCATAAACGTAAAACATAATAATAATAAAAAGCTACTCGCAACAAATCGATTATAATTGATTTTTTTCGTGAAAATCAAATCAATCAATTAACATTCCTACTTCAGCTTCTACTTTTAAACGTCAATTATCTCTAATTTTACCTTCTGCTCTAACTGTTACACATACGTTTTATTATTTTGGCATTCATACTAATTCTCTCCATCTGCTACGTCAGAAAACCATAAACACATTCATTATGTTGTTATTTTATTACATCGCTATTTGGTGCTACATTATATCATCCAATCATTCCTATGAAACTCATTTGCCTTGTCATATATACAATGTGAAATCATTATTTGTGAGCGCACGCTATTATTAAATGTGATTGTTATGTTTGAATGAAATTTTGGGACACTTCCTGCCTGAATACACAATCTCTAATACTAACACAGCTTTCTTTTATTATTATCTTATCTTAATGAATCAAATCATTTCTACAAAGCTCAATTGTCCTGTGTTTCATGCATTGAAGAAATTGAAGAATGAAATGATTTCACACTATTTTATCTATTATTTATGAAATAACATTATTAATGAAATGAATTTAAATGAAATGAGATAATTTAACAAGTCTCTTGCCTAAACACACTCTAACCACCATGAAGAATATTATATTATATTATATTATATGAGATATTTGACCAAAATAATTGAACTAACCCAAGTTATTGGCAAGAACAAAAAAAAAAAAAGAGCAGTCCATTAGCTATACCTGATATTCTGGAAAATGTATTCAGATACCTCCTTACTACAGCCTTGATTAGAGTAACCTATGATGAATGCATTGCAGGATTTTTACAACAAATCACCTTCTCTTTGTTGTCAATTCATTTTTTTTAATAATTGTTTTCTCAAATATTAACTGATAAGTACAATGTGTAAATTAAAGCATGTTACTTTTAACAAAAATATTATTTTGATTTATTTTTATTCTTTAAAATTCACATGTAATATTATAGAATCTTTTTCATATATTCTTTACAACTGGTACAATTTCCATATTAATTCCTTTTAAAAAATATTTTATTAATGTAAATGAAAAATTATATATAGCTAAAAATGTAATAATAATATCATCACCACTGCCTATTAAATCTATATAAAATTATTACAATCAAAGATTGTTCAGCAAATAGATTTTGAGATAAATATACTTTGAATATTACTATACTACTCAACTGATTCCATTGACAAAAGATTTAATGATGCAGTTTTCTGAATTAACTCATTCAATGAACGACTTGTATAGAATGATTCTGGATGATGTTTATCATCTAACAAATAATTTTCTTCAATGATAATTACTAGGAGTTCTTCTGCTAATTCAATAATGTCCATTGCTTCTCTAGAAGGATTATGATAATATTTTTCAAAACATTCTGCTATTTCATTAGCATCAGGTCTATTTTCTGGATTAGGATCCCAACATCTTTGCATTAAATCAGCATAGAATTGAGGTGTGTCATCAGTAATTTCAGGTCTTTCTCCCTTTAAAATATCCTGAATAAGACAATGATTATGTGGTCTATTGTAAAATGGTTTTTTGCCTGTAGTATGCTCCCACATAATCATACCAAAACTATAAACATCCGATTCTTTTGTATATGGTTTTTTTAATAATACTTCAGGTGCCAAGTATGGTACAACACCATAAATTTTACTTGGATTCTCTTTTTTGTTTATTTCTTGTTGACATAATCCTAAATCTCCTATAATAGACCTATCATTATTATATGAAAAAACATTGCCACTGTGTAAGTCATGATGAATGTAATGATTTTCATGAAGATTCTTTAATCTAAATGTTAATGATAAACAAAATTGATTAATTATATTGTATTATGAAAACAATAATTAATTATTGTAATATAAAATTTACCCAAATGAAATCCAATAAAGTGATGCAATCTTTTTTTTCCAAGTAATCTCTTTGAAATTTTCTGATAAATTGGTTATAGAGTGAAGATAGGCACTAACAGCTGATGTTGGCATTAGAAAAGTGAATGAAAATGAATTGTTTTGGTGTGAGAGTTTGAATGGTTTAGTGATTTTATGATGCATGTCCTTGTCAAATTGTGGTTTACTTGCATCGAAGTTTGCATAGGCCTGAAGAGTTTCTTTAAGACTAGCTTTACGATTCATATAACGTAAAAATAGTATATCATTGTTAGCATTATCGTCTTTATTGCTGGCTGTGATTGATAGACCAACATTTGGGGATCCATTTGAAATTATTGATTCGCTACGACGACGTAATCGGAAAATTAAAGAGTCGGTTTGTATTTTCCTCCACACTTTAAAAGGTTCAAATTGAAAAAATTCTACAAAATAACATTTATCCCACATCCAAAATCTTGTTGTTTTGGTTTTGAAAATATATATATATATATATATTTATATTTATTAATCAAATTATTTTTGCCATTCAAAAAAAAATATTATAAATAATTTCCTTGTTTACCTCAGTTTGTCTGCAAATTCTAAACTCATCCATTGACTCGCTTTATTTGAAATTAAGAAATAATAATCAATCTGTTAGTAAAAAAATTTTTTGATATGCAAATATAGATATAAAAAAAGATTATAAAAAAAAAGTGGTTGATCATCAAGTAGCACACAGGCCGTATCTAAGTGATAGATAAAAACATAATCTAACTGACTATATATAATTTTACAATGTAAATAATTTGTTACACTACTTTTTATATTTGTCTAAAGTGTAGAAAAGAAGGACCATTGTTAATCAAATGCAGTCAAAACAAGACTCAAAACAAGTATATGGGAAAAATCAAAAATCAATTATAAAAATAGACTAAAGGTCGTACAAATCAAAATAATAATAATATTTTAATTAATAAATATATGAATCTATGTATACGTACCACTTATTAAACATATTTCTCCAGTTTCTTCCCTACATCTTTCCACACAGAACCAAAAGAAATAAGCATATGCTTGCATGCCGCCTTTTCCAAGAACTCTTTCATCAAACAGTTCAATATCAGGCTCAGAGATGAATCCTGTCTTACGGATCATGTATGGTGGATTTGTTACGATGAAATCAAATTTGAGATTATGTGGAGAACGAAGCAACCGTAAATTGTCATATTCCCAGGTATGTTCACGTTTTGGAAGAAATAAATTTAAAGTGTCATTACAAAATAAATGTAACCGATCTAATTTAAGGGCTTTCGTAAAAGGATTGTCTTTAAATCGTTTGTATAACGGTAATAGGTGAAGGATGATGTTTAATTTGCATAAATGAAATGCAAATGAATCAATTTCTATGCCCCAGATATTTTTTGCTAAAGATTTAAGAAGATTAGAAATTGCATTTGGATTGTTCCATATACTAGGGGTTTGTTTAGCAGCCAAGATTACACGATTAATAAATTCACATAAAAATGAACCGATTCCCATACAAGGATCCAAAACCATTGGAGCATTAGGTAAAAATTCCCAAGATTCTGATGATGAATTTATATTGTGATGATGCGGTGATTTCCTTTTATTGTCATAATTACAATTTTGATAATGAATAAAAGCATCAGAAGAGGTGGAGGAGTTGCCGTTGTTAGGAATTTTGTTGAAAACAAATAATTTCTCGATCCAAGTCTGATTTTCTCTGCTGATGAAAACCCTATCCCACATGAATTTAATTACTTCTTTTGGGGTATAGAATTGACCATGGTCTTTTTGATGCTCTTTAGCGGTGGTATTTAAAAAATTTCTTGTGTAGAAAAAAGAAAGGATTGACTCTATAGTTTCTAAAGTGTTAAAACGTATAGAATGGCTTTGAAAAGTTCTTGAAAGATCTAAATGATAAAAATTTTTTTCGAAAACATTTTTATGATAGTACCATGTGTAAGAATCTAAACTCTCATTTGTTTTATCTTCATCTTCGCTTCTTTGTGATTGAAATTGTTTATCCAAAAAATTGTCTTTAAAATGAAAAATTCTCATAAAATGGTCCATTTCTAAACGCCTTGAATTTTTATCACTATCTGCTTTCGATAAAAAGTCCATAACTACAACTTCAAAGAACATGTGAATGACGGTCAAGAAAGCTGTAATTTGGCTGTAGAAGTCAAAAACTTGATGAATTAGTTCAGTTTCAGGTGAATGAACCCCGACTGAAAGTATTGATATAAGGTGCTGCAAATTTTTAATTGGTTGGCGTTGGACATTTGGATATTGAGAAAATGGTGTCTTGGATATTAACTTATTAAAATCAGAAATGAAGCCTTTTGGTATTTGATCTAATTATGATCGAGAGAAAAAATAGAAATTTTAATAAGCCACGATTTAACTCACAATTATTTTTATATAAATAAATAACAAAAAAAAGTTTTTTTTTATTTTTTTAAAATTTTTTTATTTATAAACTATAATATAATAAAAAATTTACTTATCAACAACCCGTAATCCATATTTCATAACACATAATAATAATCACACCATAATAACTTGTACATATTTACCTTTACCTTCATTGGGATTTAAAAAAGTTTTCCATATCTCATTTTTTATCTCATCTAAAGTACTACTCAGAACCTCTATAACTTTACTAACAAGATCCTCGGTCAATAAATTTGGTGAGAATGGAGAATAAGAAGTATTGGAAAAGAAAGATTCTTGTCTATTGGGAGATATATTAGATGAGTCGGGAAAAGGAGAAGAACATTCCAGCAATTGTTGTTGTTGTTGTTGTTGTTGTTGTTTTGGAGGGTTTACGGATTTGAAAATGAATGGAGAAGTGGTGGTGGAAATAGAATTTCCAATTTTTGTTCTTTTGCTTCGCGATGCGTTAGAGTCATCAGTACAAGTAGACCAAGAAGCCCAATAAGCTAAGTTTGGAGGAATTTCTTGTTTATTGAGAACTGTTTTTAGCCAATCCGAGCTTTTCCCCAAAGTCTCATCGCATATTCCTTTGGATTGAGGCATAAAGCTTAAATTCTATAAAATAAAATATTATTAATTAGAAATGGAATTATAAATAGGCTTATTAAACCACATAATACATATAAAAGTTAACCGTAAATCGATAAGTTCAAATTTTACATTGAACCATGCGTGTAACTTTCCATTTTATATTGGATCATTCGATATAATGAATTTAATTGTATACCGACTTCAGAAGCGCCAACCAATTGTATATCAGGCTATCTGGAATCAAAACCAGTTTTAAATACTCAAATGAATATGCAGTATTATATTATTGTTAATAATTACAATAATAAAAATAAAACATATTGCCGATCATTCCATATATGCTCTTTTATAACAATTTTTTAAATTTTTTTTGTTGTTTTTTGAAGGAACCACCGATAGTAATGATTAGATTATTACCAAGCAAGCAATAGGAAGTTTTTATTTGTTATTTGTTATTTATTATTTGTTATTATTTATTATTTATTTATGTCATTATATCATTTATTATTGTGAAGTTGCTTTTTAAAGCATAAAAACATCAAAACTCAAAACTCAAAAACGCGACGATGGTAGTAACGGCGACGACGACGATGATGATGACGACGATGATGATAGTGTTGTTTTTAATAGAGATGACACATAAAATAAATATCTCACGTTGTTTTTGTAACTAAAATGCATATAAATACGAGTGAGTATACATATATATGTATTTTTATCTATCTATTAATAAAGTCATTTTCTCCAAAATAAGATTTAATTAAAACAAAATGAATCAGAATGAACGCCGTATCAATAGTCACGGTGGCTATACATAATGGTGTCGGTGATGGACTTATTTATTTATACATAGATAGATTTACATATTAGATTTATTATTATTTATTATTATTTGCTCAACAATAATAAAAATAATAATATCAAAAAATATTGTCTGACTAATCTAACATACACACGCATATGGATGGGGCTAAGCAAAATTTTCTAATCAAAGAGGAAAGATCAAAAGGCGTGATGTTAACGCGTAAAGATGTCACTTTGAAAACAGGTTTTAGTACAAGTTAAATTGATAAAGATAAAAATGGATTAATAATGAAAATAAAGTTTATATTATATTATATATATCTGGTTAAGACTTGCTTATAAGGAGTAGTGTATTTATTTACTCTGTTGCATTCCATCCACACGCACACATTTACTCTTTTTTTATTTGTATTATATATAATATATACATTAATAGAGCATAATTGGGACTTATTGTGTGTGCCATTCTTAAAATATAGAAATGTTGTATCAAGCAAATAAAAAAAAACAAATAAATAATAAATAAATATAAACAATAAGATTAAGAAATATCAAATACTTTTTTTTATAACACACCCAAGATGATGAAGAAAAGAATAATTATAGTAATTAAAAATAAATAAATAATTTGGTAATTGTAATAAGTAGTTATCATTACTATTATTGGATTTATCATTGGATGTTTTCCTGGAACCTGGTCGTTCATCCCAAGTAATTGGGAACAATGAGAGTTTTTTTTTTTCAATGCATTTTTGGCAACCAAGTAAAAAAATTTTTACTAGCCTATCTACTGATTTTTTTAAAAAATAATTTATCAGCAAAAAACTAATCCGTCAATCGATCAAGACCGATTGATTAATCAATTAACCAGCGTAATCGATCACCAATGAGATAATTACGATTACTATAGATAGAGTAATCGATATCAATGATAACTTAATATTAATCTTTTCTAAATTTGTAATATTTATTAATTAATGTGTCAAAATTTTAACTGTTATACGACAGAAATATGCTTCTTAAACCAAATAAAACAATTCCATGTACGCACAGAATCATAATTTCGTCACGGGTAATTCTGCGTATTTATTGGGCAATCAAACGCGTAAAAAATAAAGTATTTAGAATTCTGCACCTTAAATTCTTGAAGTTGGCAGTTCAAGTAAAAATAAAAAATATTTCATATTTCATGACAAATTTCTTTCACGTCCGTTATATTAATTTTATCAATGTTCTCACCCCTTTCGGCACTATTATAATTATTTCCATAAAAAATTAGTAATTACTGATTCTGATAATAATAATAATCTCGTTTAAATAAAATTTTCCGTTTACGGTTAAAATGAATTATTTTCTAATTAATTAATTAATAATACAATTAATCGGATGTCTATATTATAAATATCATTCATTATTTATACAATGAGAATTTATTCCCCCCGCATTTGAAACCTGTTCTATCCAAAGGGGTTTCGCGCGTCTTTTCTAATATTATTATTTGCTTATTTTTTATTTTTTCTTTGTCTTGGTTGAAATTTTAATTAATTAATTAATTTATTTATTTATTCATATGTTTGTTTGGCAATTGCTTTAGTCATTTGACAACCTACCGCATTATGTTTGCATTGGAAAGAAGATGTGATAAATATAATTGTTATATTAATATTAATTAATTAATTAATAATGTACAATATGGAATATATTTGAAAATCTTACCATTAATAAGACAAATAAAAGTTTCTTAGAAACTTATTGAACTTATTAGTAAAGATCAGTCATTAGCACATCATGGCTTTTAAAACATTGAGCCACTAAAAAGAGTCATCGATCTTGTATTTACATTGCATTATTTTGTTATCTAATTATAGTTCTTACCAATTAAAAAAAATAAAATTTTCTACCACGTACGTGACAAATCATTTTCTATCTTATTTTATGTTTTCCGTAATAATCAACAACAATATTACATTATATTATTATTATTATTTCATCTCTCATTCACGCAATTATGATTTTACCTTTTTTAAAAAATATAATGCATCGTTCATTCATCAATTTATTATAATATCATTTCTTTGTGTGTTTTCTCTTTGTGTCTCTCATTTTACTGCTTCCCCATCATTTCCGCTTTTACATTCTGTTGATTTTATTACTATATAAATATATTAATCAATATTCATTATTTCTATTATTAGAAAAAAATTTTTTTTCCTATTTTAAGATTATTGATCGTTTATTAATGCATTTGTTGTTTAGATTTTTTTTTTTCGTATCGTGAAAATTAAATTAAATTAATAAAATGATCGGCAAATTTTGGTTCTAAAATGGTATTCCAATACATACTATACCGAAGGTAAGGGTGATGATGATGTAACTTTTAACTTTTTTATCTTTAGTGAGCGAATGTTCATATATATAGTGTGTGTAAAAAAAAAATTTTATTGCAATCATGTCATACCAGTGACTCCATCATTACAAATGCTAAAAGCTCAACTCAAAAACTTTTCGAATTTTGTTAATAATCTGATATGATTGTCCAGGATCCTGCCTGCCAGCTCCCTCGGATTCCTTTTTGTAATATAAAATATAATAATAAAATTATATACTGTGTTTATAATAAATATTGCATACAATGTGATATACAATACTATTTTCTTTTCTACAGCTTCGGTCGTTAGTATTATTGGTATTAGATAGAGCATTATATGCTTTTACCATTTTCCTAATTTTCCCTTGCTTGGTACCAGATCTGGGTTTGTGATATGAAAAAAAAAAAAAGTTAATAATGACAATATTGCACGTATACGTGCTATTTAACCAATTAATTAAATCGATCGAATTAACAATTAACAAAAGCTAGGAGTAATTCACATCATACTAAATCTAGCTTATATATGGCAAGTAAACATTAAATTAAAACCGTTTTTTTTTTTTCAAATTCGATTTTAAGATCTTAATCCCATTTGTCATCTCGCGATTTAATTTGTTATCTGAATGTGTCATTCATTCGTTGACTTAATCAGCATTTGTTCAAGATCCACAATATGATTTTTTTGAATATTGTTTGTTTTTTTTAAGAAACCACTCACTCTCCTCTCGACTAGTATATGCTATCACCATGATAATTATGGCTAGCCTTGTTTCCGTTTTTATCTAGATTTTCTCTTATTGGTTAAATATTGTTTATATTGTTTATTGTTTCTCAAACAACATGTTTCAATAAAAAAACACTATTTGGTTACTCGTGGTTTTACCTTCTTGTAAAAAAAATTTTTTCTCGATCAACAAATTAAAAAAAATTTCATTGATAATCAAATAGATTTTTTTATTATTACATTTTGAAATTGTCAGAATGATCAACTTTAAACTATATAAATTAATTATACAGTATATGGAAATAGAAAGAATAGAAAACGATTTTATGGCATTTAACAGATACAATTTATGTAATCACAATATATAATGTATATAATAGCAATAATGACAATTGAGATAAATAAATGAATTTCCATGTGAAATTATCATTATTTTGTGCGAATCACGTGGTCCCGAAATTAAAGAATTAAGGGGATAATTTTACATATTTATTATGAATATTGACGTCTTTTAAGATATCTCCTATTATTTCTAGCAGTACTACCTACCCCTTCGCCCGCTTCAACACTCATATATGGTAACTTATTCCATGGTATTCCACAAACTCCAAACGACACCATCACCCCTTTGCTACTCCTACTCCTCGAATGGTAATCATCATCATCGCCACCATTATCTATCATGAACCATATTGGCAGTTCCAAATTTCCTTTCATTATTGCATTGGTCTTGAAAAGGATTGTAGGCGGGAGTGGTGTTAGTATATGAAATGTGTGGTTGGTTGGATCAATCGATCGTATAATTGCTAATCCAAGGCATTGATGTTCTGTTGGTGATGGCAGTGTTGATCTCTTTAGATTATATTTTGGTGGTATCTAAAATAGATCATATTATCTCACGTATAAATATATAATATAAATATTCAATAATTATGTATTTATATAACGCTTACAATCTTCTTTTTATGACCATGTTCTTCTTGATTTTCAATTATCATTGAATCATCTTCATTATCATCATCAAATAATCCTTCATCTTCTTGAAAATAATAATGATCAGAATTATTATCTCCAATCAATGCGACCAACGACCCATTTAATGCATACAATAATTGACTATAAGGTACCTCTTCTGACATCAACATTACTCCTTTAGTTAAACATCTTTTCCAATTCAAACACCATGGTAAATGCCTAACTAACGGTTTACGAAATTGCCACCATTCATCATTACCATCATCTTGTGTTCCATTATTATAATTTCCGTGAAAATAAAATACCATATTCAAGGTTCGATAATCTGAAGATGTATATCTTTTGTTGGAAATGGTGGAATTATCAAAAAATTCAAGTTTTATTATTTTAAGAGCTGTCGATTCATTCGTCATTTTCAATGAAGATATCAAATCGGTTGGAAATGCTGGCAAATTATGTATTTCTTGATCAACGGAATGAAATTGAAATATATGTGTCGGTTTAGAGAATTTTATAACCTCGTAACAAATATCAAGCCCCATTCCCTTAACCCAACCGTGTGTATTGATTATTAATGGAACACCTTTTATCATTATCTCATCTCCATCTCCATCATTATCATCACCCATCATCGTCATATTACCACCACCATGCATTCCATAATCTGTTCCACATGCAAATTCACGACGATATACTTTTATTAGTTGTTGGATACATTCCAAATAGTAGTCTGGATTGTCCCTTGGGTTATTGTCACCAATAAAATACGAACAATACGGCTGTTGAATGTGTGTAAATGATGGTCCTTATTAATTATAATTATTATTAGTATTATTCACCATATGTGTTATTTATTATTATTATTATTAATTACTTATTAGTCTTATTTATCATCATCGTTATCATTTATTACTGAAAGATATGACACATACCAAGAATAGGTGATTCTATAATATTGAGTGACAAAATTCCTTCTGGTGTAAATTCACTTTGTCCAATATCTGTTTCAAGATACGCAACTTTTGGACATCTGCAAAATAATCGGGTTTAGAATTAAATTTGTTCGATTTAATGTTTCATCAATAAACAAAAACTTTCGTTAATAATTACACATTAAGTAATCTATTAAGTAAATATTTAGAAAAACTAGATTTTCCAACATTTTTATGTCCTACGGTTATTCCTATTAGTGGTATGCCTAATAATTAATCAATAAAATATATGAATATATCAATTATATATATTATAATTTCAAATAAACCCATATATTTATTCATTATTTAATTGAGTACATGCCATACTTAATTAAGCCAGTCTCCATTTCATCTGCTGCATGCTTCCAAGAATCTAATATTTTAAAAGATGTAACACCCTCTTCATTTATCATTTCAAAAATCTAATATATATATTATATATATATATATTTATAATTATAAATCTATGTAAATTTTCTCGTACACAACTATTACTATTACTATTGCTATCATTATTTTTATTATTATCAAGTAAACCATACCGGATAAAATCCTGGAATTTGAAAAAAATCTTGTTTTTCTATGTTTGATTTATACTTGTCATCATCAGGAATGAAAATATCACTATATATTGGTGCGACAATTCCCAAATGTTTAATACCACACCATGAAACAATATCTCGGAAAACAAGTATGGTGTCATAACCATTTCTCAATATGTTGTGCTCGTTGTTTTTTTTCAACATTTCATTGATGCAATGTTTTATACCATTTGATGCTTTAATACTAGAATGAATCTCCTTATTATCTGATGATGATGATGACGATGATGATAAATCTTGTCTCTCAACTGACTCTATAACTAAAAGTGAATGTGTTTTAGGTGAGAACACTGGATGAAATAGAATGTCCATTTCTTTTTCACCTTCAAAATTATTAAAATTGTTTTCTAAAAATTTTGATTTTGCACTTTTTAATCTATATCCCATAATTAATGCGTCTCCATAAATTGTTGCAACAAGAAGACTACCTTGAAAACATATTTTCTATAATTAATCATATTAATATAATATAATAATAATATCTATTTAAAGTATATGGTTGTATTAGAGAAAAATTACCTCTCCGCTCTTCATTGCAACTATACACATTTTATAATTGTCGTTATCATTGTCACAGCGAATAACATTCAAGGATGTAGGTATGAAATTTGAAAATATTGTTGGATCAGACATTTCCTTTTTTAAAAATTAAAAAAAAAAAAACTTTTTCTCTTCTCGTAGATCAGGTTACACGTACACTATAATACTAATACTGAAAAATTTTTGTTTGAAAGATTTAATCAACCATTAACTCGATAAAATTTTGTCAAAATGCCTCCCAAGAAAACTAATCAACAATCAGATAAATCAAAACAAAAAGATAAACAAAAGATTGTTGAGGACAAGACCTTTGGTTTAAAAAATAAAAAGAAATCTGCCAAGGTCCAACAACAAATCAAACAGATTCAAAATCAAGTGATGCAGCCAGGAAATAACAAAGCACTGGTATTTTATTAAAATTGTTTTTTAATGACTTTTTTGTAAAATTAATTTTCTAAAAAAAAATGCATGATTTATATAGAAAGAAAAAGAACAAGAAAAACAAGCACTCGCAAATAAGAAAGCAGCAGAACAAAAAAAGAAAGAAGAACTTGCAGAATTATTTAAACCTGTTCAAGTACAAAAGGTACCGTTTGGCGTCGACCCTAAAACTGTATTATGTCAATTTTTTAAAGCTGGTCAATGTCAAAAAGGTGATAAATGTAAATTTTCTCATGATATGGCGGTAGAAAGAAAAAGTACAAAGATTGATCTGTACACTGATGCTAGGGCTGACGAAGCAAAAAAAAATGGTAAGTGTTAGTTCTATTCATGTACATTTATGTGTACATATGAATATTGTATCAATGATTTATGTGGTAAATATTGCAACCATCTTACTATTAACATTATTGTCACTAATTAATATTAGACACGATTGATAAATGGGATCAGAAAAAATTGGAAGAAGTTGTTACGTCAAAACATGGTAATCCTAAAACAACAACAGATATTGTATGTAAATATTTCTTGGAGGCAATCGAAAATCAAAAATATGG
Organism: Entrophospora sp. SA101; assembly: GCA_958430865.1. Taxonomy (NCBI): domain Eukaryota; kingdom Fungi; phylum Glomeromycota; class Glomeromycetes; order Entrophosporales; family Entrophosporaceae; genus Entrophospora; species Entrophospora sp. SA101. The sequence goes on along the minus strand of CAUDNR010000047.1, from coordinate 98,473 downwards.
ATGGTTTTGGGAATGTCCAAATGGAGGTGAGCTGATCTATTAAAGATTTGTTCGTATTACCTATTATTTATTATTATTATTATTATTAAAAATGAGCTTTATTTTGGAAAAAATATTTCTGAATTAAAAATTACTTTTATATTTGAATAAATTAGGAAAAGCTTGTAAATATAAACACGCTCTTCCACCAGGGTTTGTGCTCAAGAGCAAAAAAGTTAAGGAAGAAGAAATCGATGAGATAACGCTCGAAGAATTTTTGGAAACTGAAGTAAATATTTACACTATAATTATAATTTTCGTTGATTATTAAGTTATGCTTAATAATGATGATGCCATTATTATTATTATTGTAGCGACATAATTTAGGATCTAATCTTACACCAGTTACTTTTGAGAGTTTTACAGAATGGAAGAAAAATCGTAAAGCCAAACAAGACGCAGACAAGGAACTTAAACTTGCTGCCAAAGAAGCTGCATTCAAGGCAGGGAAATCACAAGGAATGTCAGGTCGTGATCTTTTCACATTTAACCCAGATCTTGTTAATCAATCAATTGATGATGATGACGATGATGAAGGCTGGGATCTTTCTAAATATAAACAAGATGACGAAGTCGATGATAATGACAGTGATAATACAGAAGAACATGAAGGAGAACAATTAGTATATGGCCAAGAAGCTGTTGATGAAAATGAGAATAGGTCAGACAATCCTTATGGGGAAGGTGGCAGCAGTAGCAGTAGTAACAATAACAGTAAAAATAATAATACATCGGATAATATTGTTAACGATGGTGAAGAAGATAACGACGATGATGAATAATCAAGATTATTTCAAATGTACACTATTTACATATATTTATTATATTTTTTGCAAGGCAACGATTATGATTTTAATGATTAATTTTTTTTTTAAAATAATTTTTTTTATTTGTTAAATAATTAAATTGTCAAAAATAAACAAATGATTTTTAACAATATGTTTGTATCACACACACAAATCACACAAATTTAAGCATGGGGATGTTTAATTTATTGGATATAAAATGTGACAAAATAAAATTTACATTTTTACCAAAATTAGAAATTTCAGGGAAATCAAGATTTATATGGAACGTGTAACGGTGATCACAACGAACAAAAAATTTAATGTGTAAATAAATATATATATACACGAGAGTTTATTCCTATATTACCACTATCACTGTCATCTTATTCTTGTTCTACTGCTAATGCTACTGCTAATGATAATACTGCTTTCAATTTGCCATTATTATATTTGATGACATTACGTTAGAGAAAGTTAAATCAAAGAAATTTGCATAAATGTTCCATTTATGAATTGGTTATAAAGTAATAATATTTAATAATAGTATGACTGTGTTCATTCATCATATTATGTTGTACTCAAATAATTAATTGCATATATAACTATTAATAAAAACAAGTATTAATAGATAGATAAATAAGGCGTCAATATTCCATTCAATAAAAATTACATCTATCTGCAGTTTTTCTTGAATTTGTAATATAAAAGATAGCCTTTATTCATAAGAGAGTAAGAAATTACTTACCTGTAATTAAATTATATATAAAAAATAGTTTAATAATTCCATGAAGAATACCTCTTTAGATATTGACATATTAGAGATGCCACATGTTTAAATAACAATCTATGTTTGATTTTACATCTAATGGTAGAGTCTCATCTGTGATTATATGGGAAAAAGGTTTTTTTTCTAATAAAGCGAAGTCGCTATTTAAATTCCTTTGCTTCTAATAGAAAAATTATTTCATTAGAGAAGAAACTATATTATTTTTTTTCATCTTACATATAATTACAAAGTTTATTTGAATATATTAATACCGAAGTACTTTAAAACAATACAGTCACACAACACAATTTCGAGATCGTCACGAAGTGATAGACGTGATAAATAGAACTTCCATCATGCATGCTACAAATTTAACGCAAACCTTTGAATTTAAAATTAAAAATACTATATCTTGGTACAAGTCCCACATAGATAGTTTACAATGGGATGCTTCAGTGTAAGCCTTAACGTTTTGTGAGCGATTCTTGACATACTTCTGTAATGCATTTTAAAAACATGTTAAGGGACTCTGTTTAATGGTTGATTTGCAAGATGTACATCTAAACGTTTTAAGGATCAAGATTTTGTTTGATACGTCCACAACATCCACATGTTTTACAAGTGTATTTTCCGGTGCAGATGACAAAGATAATCGCAAGATTTATGGAAGTATGTCCAGGTCATCATTTTTTAGATTGGATCTTTTTAAAACTGTCATTTTTGGTATGTCTTGTGTTTTAAATTGAGGAAGTAAATTAACATGATGGTTTCATATAACCATTGCAAATTTTCAATACTCATCCACCAGATTACGAATTTTCTTGTGGATCTAGAGCATGTATCAACAAAGCTTGTATCCTTTTACGCTTATTTGCTTTACCATGAATAGAGTTCCTTCACTTTGAATTCTATCATAATGCAAGCACAAGCGATATAATCTATTTATTTTTTGATTTTCCCATTCTATAACCTCGCCACTTGGACTATATACAGCCATGAAAATTCTCACTTCTGGATCAGAAAAATAATGTCAGCACCTCTATTTCTCTTCAACCACCGAAAATTTAGGACCTTGGTTATCGGGTTTAATTCCAGGTGGTTAGGGATACATAAGTAGAATTCGCCAAGACGATTCATGGCGAGATGATAGTCATATTTTATTTCAGGTATTTTCTCACTTGATTTAATTAATATCTTTGAGGAATGAATAGTCCTCCAACCTCTGTAATGACAATTGGCTTTTTTTTGGAGAATATTTGACTTATAACTATTCAATAATAGGCCAATCATTGTTGCATCTCTAATACCATAAAAGGTGCTATGAACCCATTCGAGACTAGAGTCAATGGATGTAAATTTTTCAGATTTATTGATATAATTTTCATTTATTTTATTTTTTATATCAATATTAACTGTTCTTAAGCATTGGTTGTATGTCCAGCGAATAGCACAAATCCATTTTATTATTGTTTACTTTTTTCTCCAATTAGAGTAAAGTCTGGTTTTAAGAGCTTTCACGAATGGAGCTTTTTAGAAGATGAAGAAGTTACATATTTAAAGCTCTTCCATATGCCATCTGGTAAAAAGGGAATACGATTTAAATCATAAGGCGTTGGTTTAGTTGAATCAATTGTAATCCATGACCCAAAAAGCTAGTCTTTTTAAAGAGTCATCCATTGATTTGAATACAGCGAGTGATTATGAGTCACAGTCAACTGTGGAAGATTGCATATAATTTTTAAAATTTTTTTGATAAATAAAATATAAGAAATTATCACTCAATTGAGAGAATTTGCAAAAAAATCATTTTTTGATTGTAAGGAATTTACTATTGTAAAAAATAAAATATTAATAATAATCGTTTTTTTATCACGCGAAAGTGACTAGTTAGTCGCATTTTTCCCGAATTTATATTTATTTTTCTAGTACTAGTGTGATATTTGTCCTGCGACATTGCAGTATACATACGACGCAAATAGGAAACCGCAGTACTCTGAATTGGGAATCTTATTCAATAGCCCCCACATATTTATATTTTCAAAAAAAAAATAACTCTTTAATATTTATTAACTTTTTTAACTCTTTCTTATCTATTTTAAAACAACAATCAAATCGTTGGAAAATCGTAAAAGCAAATAAATTTAAGAATAATTCATCTATAACGCTTTATATAAAAATTGTTTATAAAAATATTCCGGATTAAGGAAAATTTTTCCTTTTGCTTTAAAGCGTAGCTTTATAATTTTTCTATTAACCTACCTATAAACAATATGAGCACTCGACGTCCGGCTTCTAAAGGAAAAATAAAGCCACCAAAGAGACCTGTGAGTGTAGTTTTTTTTGAAATCAACTTTAAGTTATAGATCATGAGAACTTGTTTGTTGTGTGATCTAGTATTAGACGAATATAAGGTTCAAAATCTAGATATCATTTATTATAGATTATATAGAATATACGATATTGAGATTAATTTAAGTTATTTTCGAATTTAGAAAACGTCAACAACACCATTTATATAACTATATTTTAAATTTTTTTTAATTTTTTATTAAACTTTTTTTAGAAATTTATCATAAATTATTGTTGTTGTTTTTTAGTTTTTTTTTTATTACGTAACAAATAACATTTATTTGCTAATCAATAACTTACATATTAACTTTAAATTAAAAAAACAATGTTTCATCATTCACAGAATGCAGCCGATAGTCAATTTAGCGATAATTGGGAACGCTTAGCACAAGCCATTAGGGAAATTCACAGAAAAAATGCATCGATCCTAAGTTTTGAAGAATTATATCGTAATGCTTATAACATGGTACTCCATAAGAATGGCGATAAATTATATAACGGAGTTAAGGATGTTATTACTCAACATTTAGAAGAAGTTGCTTTCGCACATGTTGTACCTGCTTTTCCAAAATCTGGTGCAAGCAGTTCACATGCAAACCATACAAATGTAGCTGGTGGTGCAAAATTTTTAGAGGTATTAAAGAAAGTTTGGGAAGACCATACAACTTGTATGCTTATGATAAGGGATATACTTATGTATATGGTAATTATTTATACACATTAATTAATTATTGCTTTCGGAAAATTTTATTTCTCCCCTTTTTTTTTGTGAATCAAATGTATTTTCGAGTAATTTTTCAATTCATAGGCAATATTTAACAAATTAAACACACTACATAAAAGGATCGTGTATATGCCAAATCTGCAAATGTACCTTTGGTATATGATTTAGGTTTGGAACTTTTTAGGGATACAATTGTTCGATCTCAAAAATACCCGATTCAAACACATCTTCTAGAAGTTCTTCTACAGCAAATTAAACTTGAACGTGAAAATGAGATGATCGAACGATCAAGTGTGAAGGCAGCAATGGATATGCTATTACAATTAATAGATGCAGATACTGGAAGCACTGTATACGATATTGATTTTGAAGGTCGGTTTTTAGAAACTAGTGCAGAATATTACAGAGTTGAAGGTCAAATGCTTGTAAGCGATTGTGATGCACCAGAATATATGAAAAAGGTTTGTTAAATTTTACATGATCAATCAACTATTATTTTATCATATTATTATTATTAAAAAAAAAATGAATTAATATAGGTAGAAAAAAGACTTATCGAGGAAGAACAGAGAGTTCGCAATTATTTATCTTCTACTACAGAGGCTAAAATTAGGGCAATTGTTGAAGAAGAATTAATTTCAAAACATCTCAAGACAGTAATTGATGTAATTATCTTACATGCATATATTTAATCAATATTATTATAATTATAATATAATCAATTGAAATTTTAAACCAATTATATTAATTATAGATGGAGAACTCAGGTTTGATACCAATGTTAAGAAATGAGAAAATGGACGGTATGTAAAGTATTTAAATATAGACGTGTATACAATGTTTTATTTATAATATTTAAAAAACATATATATAATATTATTATTAGATTTGGCAAGAATGTACAAATTATTTGGACGAGTGTCGAAAGGTCACGAAGAAATGAAAACCTCGATCAGTAATTATATACGTGAACTTGGTAAAGGAATAAATGAAAAAGTGACAAGTAGTTCGTCAAATACTACCGGTGAAGGATCAAATAATGCCTCTAATGGTGAAAAACAGACTGGAACTATTGCTGCAATACGATGGGTTCAAGAAGTTTTAGATCTTAAAGATAAATTCGATAAAGTTCAGAACCTTGCTTTGTCAAGCGATAAATCATTTCAAACATCATTTAATGAGGTTAATAATATAAAATCTATATGCTTATAAATATAAATTTATAAGTTATATAATTATATAATATTTGATTATATTTGATTATTAGGCATTTGAATTTTTCATAAACAATAATTCTAAATCACCAGAATTTATTTCATTATTTATTGATGATAATCTCAAGAAAGGATTAAAAGGGGTATGCATATACATTTGTAGAGCATCGGATAATCATTTCATATTGATAAAATTGATTATTTATTATTTACACAAATAATGAATTAATTATTATAGAAAACAGAAGAGGAAGTGGATAATGTGCTGGACAAAACAATCACATTATTCCGTTTCATTGGGGAAAAAGATGTGTTTGAACGATATTATAAACAACATTTAGCTAAACGATTATTATTAGGTCGTAGTGTCAGTGATGACGCAGAAAGAGGAATGATAGGAAAACTTAAGGTATTTTGGTTTTTTATTATGTATTGATAACTAATTAGTAATTAGGGTGCGTGTATGCGTGTATATATTTATTCATTCATTTTATTGCTAAAAGATTGAGTGCGGATATCAATTTACCACTAAACTTGAAGGAATGTTTAATGATATGAGAATTTCACTAGATACTATGGCAGACTTTAAAGAATTTTTGGATAAAAGTTATTCAGATGTTTGTATTAAATTTAACAATTTCAAAAATTTAACCATTTAAACTTCCTTATTAAAACAAAAGTGATTTTTCTCTAAAAAAATTACAGCGACCAAAATTAGAACTTAGCGTCACGGTACTTACGTCTACTTTTTGGCCTATGAATTTATCAGCAAGTCCAAGGTGCAATTTCCCCGAAGAAATAACCAAAGCCTGCGAAAATTTCCAAAGGTTCTATTTAGCACGACATAGTGGTCGAAGGCTAACATGGCAATCTAATATGGTATGCGTGCACAGATAAAATTTATTTCTTACGACTTTAATCTTTTTTTAATACTTTGATTTATCATTATTTTATTTAGGGAAATGCTGATATTCGAGCTACCTTTAAAGCACGTAAACATGAAATCAACGTGTCAACATATCAAATGGTTGTTTTACTAATGTTTAATGATTTACTTGATGGCGAGGGTTTATCATATGAGGTAATTAGAATTTTTTATTTATTTTTTATTATTAGATTATCATTATCATTACTAATTTATAAATTATTTATTATCATATATAAAAAGCAAATAAAAGGTGAAAGTGATATTCCAGAAACAGATTTAAAGCGTAATCTTCAGTCTTTGGCTTGTGCTAAATATAAAATTTTATTAAAGGAACCTAAATCAAAAGAGATAAATAATGGAGATATATTCTATTACAATGCTGATTTTACAGCAAACTATCAACGTATTAAGATTCAAACAGTTGCAAGCAAAGTAGAGACGGAAGGTGAAAGAAAAGATACAAGAGAAAAGGTCGAAGAAGCTAGGAAACATCAAACAGAAGCAGCAATTGTAAGAATCATGAAAGATCGTAAAACTATGGAACATAATAACTTGGTTGGCGAAGTTTCAAGACAATTACAACCAAGATTTGTACCTAGCCCTCCAATGATTAAGAAAAGAATTGAAGCTTTAATTGAACGAGAATATTTAGAAAGAGCAAGCGGTGATAGGTAAATAAATAATTACTGTAATATATTATATATATATATTTAAATTAATTAATTATTAATTTTATTTATTTTATTGTTATTATTAATAGACGTGTCTATAATTATCTTGCATAAATTTATATTAAAGGAAGGACATTTAATTGTTTCTGATAAATATATTTCTTGTTTTTTCATCTATGTTATGTCATTGCTATTATTTGTTTGTTGCTTTTCCTTTCTTTATTTGTAACAAGATTTAATAATATAGTCATTTTTTATAGCTTAAAAGGACTTCGATTAGATTTTGATGATTTGAAATGTTAAAAAAACAAAAATTTATTTTTTCCTCCACATTAAACTGATTCGTTGTATTACTTATTTTATATTTTTTTTTTATTTTACTATTTCTATTATTTATAAATTACTATTTATCAGATTCTTTTTTTTTGTATTTTTTTTTTTTTTAAAAAAAATTAATCTGAATTCACTAAAGCTTTGTTTCTTTCTTTTTCCTCACAATATATATATACAACTTCGTTTTTCTTTTTCCAGATATTAAATTTTTTTTTTTAGCCAAGGAAAAAAAGTCATTTACAGAAAATGATTTATATATATATATATATATATATATATATATATAAACGAACATTTGCTAATTTACAATAATAATAATAGATTTATTTGTTATATGTTATAATAAATATTAATGTTTATAAATGTATATGTAGTAGTGTATATTTTTTTTATTCTTTCATTTAAATTAATAAACATAATATTTTTTTTTAAGAATGAATTAATGAAAAGAACGGTGCAAAAATAATTCTTTTGATTTATTTAATTATAACATAATATAAATACTATAATATTATAATCATTCAAGTAATTTATCTAATTCTTCTTTACCAGCTTTTGAATACAAATATTCATGTCTTTTCTTATGGTAATCATAAATTAAATAACCAATTGAAATGGGAACACCAACGTAAAATATTTGAGCTTTAGTTCTTCTATAAACGTTAAATACTCCTTCTTTAAACACATTTGCAAAAGGTCGTTGTTGATAAGGTGATAGTGAATAGGTGACAATACCTTTTTGTTTTGGACCACCAAAATTTCCCCACCAAGGATGTTCTTGCCCCATGATTTAATAACGCCTTTTTGAATATTTTTTTCTGAGAATTAAATAAATTTGTAATATGTATGAAAAGAGTTTCTATTATTGTTGATATTATCAAATATAAAAGAAATTTCTTATCCACTTTACTTTGTAATTGAATTTAACTTTTTTTTTAACGTGCCACAATAAATTTGAAAGCAAAAAACAATGAGATTTTTTTTTTTTTTAAAACCAAGATTGTTTCGTTTGACAAAAAAATAAACACAAAATAAAAATTTATTGTTGCTTTATTACATATAAATAGTATTCATAGCATAGTTAAAATTCTAAAGAATAACAATGGTACAAGAAATACCACAAGACGTAATAGAGAATATATTTTTATATAATAAGAACTATATTTCAAGCTTAAGATCAATGTCTTTGGTGAATAGATTATGGTGTAATATAGGCACAAAACTTTTATGGATGGCTCCATTTTCATTCTGCATCGACTCTAGTAAACTTTATAAAATCATTTCAGTATATGTATCATATCTAAGTCCAAAATCAGTAAAATTTTTATTAGAAAGTAATATTCCTAAATTTCCACAATCAAAAACAGCCTTTGATTATCCTTCTTATTTAAGGGAGATAGATGTCAAAGAATTACATGAAGCTGCAACTGAATGGGTTAGATATCAATATGGAGAAAATTACTATAGTGATAACAATAATATTTATTATCCATCAGTTCAATCAACTGATACTGTTGTTAGTGATGAAGATAATGATCTAAGTAGTAATGATTTAGATAGTGATGATGAGGGAGATGTCACTCCCTCCTATATAATGCATTTAGTGGCAGAGTTGTGTAAAGTGTTCATCTCAAGATCCAATAAAATTGTCAAATTATCAATTGGAGATATCAGTTTTCATAATGATTTATTTCAAGATTTACCAAGTTATCCTAATGCCAAACAATGTTTATCACATCTTAAAATTTTAATTTATAAAAGAAAAATTCTCAATGGAAAATTTCTACGCAGATTAGCTAAATATTCACACAATATTTCCAACATGATAATTGATAATTATGGGCATAAATCATCAGATAAATCTGTTAAACAGTTAGCTAATCTAATAGAAAAGCAAAAATCCTTGAGAAAGTTTAGTTTAGAAGGTACCAGTTATGATAATATTGGAGTAATTATAAGTCTAATGCAAAATCAATCCAATTCATTGATTGACTTTAATTTATCATATTTTACAACTCCTGTTTATTATGATTATTATGATTATTCTAATTTCACAATACCTGATCAATATCCATCTATTAAAAGATTAAAGTTGAGTTTTGATAAGGAACAAATCAGATTTATAATGAGGATTCTTCATAAATCAAATTTCCCAAATTTGAATTGTTTACATTTAAGTTATTATTCTCGAGTAAAAGAATATCCATTCACTGATTATTTTCTCCAAATCATGCAAAAAGTTGGTGAAAAGTTGAAATCTTTGACACTAGAATTTTATTTTAAAACAAATCCCTATATAATAGAATCAATAAAGGATTTTTGTCCAAATTTACGTGAATTATCATTAACAGTTGGTACTGCTGGTGGTCTAGAAGAATTCCTGGATTTTCTTGAACATTATAATTCCACATTATATCCAAGACAAATTTGTCAACATGATGATGATGATAATGAAAATCAAGATGATGAAGGTGATGGAGATGAAGATTATTGTAATGATGGTTATAATTATAATATAAATGGAAATGTGTGTAATTATTCTAATTATTCAATGATTTCAACAACAACATTCACAAGAAAATTATCAGTAACCAATAATAATACTACCAATGTTAATAATAATCATAACGATAATAATAATAATGATAATAATAATGATGATAATAATAATAATGATAATAAAGTAAAATCAAATAATGATCATCTTAAATTGGTCAAGTTGAGCTTGAAATCCATTGACAATTTTTTACCAATTCAACGTAATAAAATCTATGATGCAAACACAATATTTTTACGGTTCATCAATTTATTCATATATACAAATATTCAATATTTAGAAATGGATTGGTTCATCTCAAGACATTACATTTTTGAATTATTAAAGCATTTTTGTCATCTACCATTTAAACATTTACAATATTTTAGTGAACAACTTGAACTAAATCAGCATATAGAAATTTTGGGAGATTATGGACAAAGAATGAAGACTAGAAAATCAATTAATAATTTTAAAATTGAGGTTAAGAGTTTTGCAGATGATAAATTCTTTAAAATTACTTTTAAATCAAAATAATATTTTGTATTTATGTATTTATTCCTCCTCTTATCACCATCATTATTTTATTATTTTTTAAACTGTTTTATCATATTTGTCTAAGGTAGTTCTGTTCGATTTATTTGTTGCAACATTAGTATTTCCCTAAAATTACACCAAATAATTAGCTTTCATTTGTTTTAGGTTATAATTGATATTTTTTATTAATATTTCTAAAAATAAAATAGTTGTGGCAATATCTACAATTTACACATAATGAAAAATTTATTATTTAAAAAATGAAAAGCAGCTATTTGAAACATAGCAATAGATGATTCTTCATATGATAATGGGAATTTTATGTTCTAATCATATTTGGCAATTATCAGCAGTTTTTTTGAAAAATAATTACTAAATTTGATTAGCATAACAATTTTGCATAATGATGACAATCTTGTTATAGTGCAAGTAGGACCTTGGATAATTATAATTGAACTGGTATGGTGAAAATGGAGCAGTGATCTTGTAAAAACACCAGCAAATCTTCAAGTATTTTCATAATAAAAATTGAATTTTTTAAATAAAATATTCAAGGTAGAAATTACAACTTTTTAATTAACTGAGGTCCTGCGCAAGTCACTTAGTCCCACAACTTTTTATTGGCCATGTAGACCCTTCAGATCCTCCAAAAATGGAAATGTAGCACTGAAAAATAATGATTTCATTTGTTGATATGTCATGTTACCAAGCCTCAAAGTTGCACAATTTTATTATGTTAACTCCAAAACTGTCATGTTACATGCAAATTTTTTATATATAAAAATGGACAATTTGGAACAAAATAAAGGTTTTTGAATTTTTTAATTGATGATCACATTCCTATTAGGCAGTGTTGTGCAATTGGAACATTGTAATGCTATTGGAATGTTCCAATGTGGCTCCAATATGGTTTCAATGTAGATTTTCAAATGATATTGACCAATAAAATTTGTGTGTGAGACACTCTAATTGAATTTCATTGGTTAACTTCATTGGAACCACATTTGGAACATTCCAATTCCAATTAGAATTTGTTGGAATGTTCCAATGAAATTTTATTGGAACCATAAATGGCACAACACTGACTTAATGTAGTACAATTTTCTATACCGGATTCTCTCTATAACGGACAAATTTCCTGGTCCCGATGATCCGTTATAGACAGTGTTGGACCGTATGACCATTTTTATCAAAAAAACATTGTCCAAACTAGTGAAAAACTTCTTGGTCTGCTTCAACTTTTCTTTATTAATTATTCTATCAATAATTATTGTTACTACATTACATACACACACGCATATAACTAACAAGTGACTTTATTAACATAATGATAAGAAAGTAATCAAATCAAATCAATCTAATATATATATAGCTTCCGTACGTCCCAAGGAAGCTGTAATGCTATCATGCACAGATAAAATTTTAAGAGAGATGATCACTATTATTTCTTTGTACAAATAATATTTTTAGATAATTGCCTTTATATTGATCTTATAAATATAAATGAAAGAAATGGGTAGGGGAACCACACGTCATGTGTAAATATACGGGAGTTCTATTAGTATTTTAATAAACTCAATAGGAAAAAAATTAATAAATAGTAATCTTTATAAATAATTAATCATCAATAAGAATCTATAAAATTTAATTGTATACAAAATGGTCATATAAAAAATCCAGTATAATTTTCTACAAATAGTTTCTAAATTTAATCATATTTTAACAAAACTGCGTGAGAATATTATTAATATACGTAAATACGGATTTTATAACCCGCATGTCTTTCCTTTAATATTAATATTAAAAAGACTACGAATTAAATAATAATTTGAAATCTGCGTTGGTTACACACCGATTTTATACACTGTTCGTGAATGTTTAAAGAACATTCTCGTATGTATAAATTACGTTTGTAACAAATGATGATATGGAAGCAAACAGTTTATAGAAAACAAGCAAGCTTCTTTAGCATGAATATTTATTTAATTTTTTTTTTTGAATGTTTTATTTGTTATTTTATTTATACATAATATTATTTTTTATAAAGTCGACTCTTTCAATAATAATGTCAGTACACGCCGATTTTATTTATCTAGTTTACTATTAATATGGAATTTGCTTACTAAAAATGAATGGATTTGCGTCGATCTGTATCCCATTTTTTTGAAATTCGGCTTTTACAATTCTATTGTGATCGTCGTCTAAAAATAGTATAGAAAGAAAGGGCTCGCTAGTATTAACTAATTTACATTGTATTATTCCCGATAATAAAATATTATTTATTCTGTGGCAAATATTGTATTTTGTTTGTTATCGTTTAAAGTTCGGGTATCTTTTAATTTAAAGTATATACTGTTTAATTTTATGCATATATTAATATGCATAGTTTTTAAGAATAGTATTTGATCAACCAATTTTTGGATCATCATGATTTGATTTTATTTCACACGTTGAATTAAAAAGACCTTTCACTTCCTTGGCACCGGGAAGACAGAAGAATAGAAGAGTTACATGTATTAGTATTGTTTATTTAGATGTTGACCAGGGGTTTTTGAAATATACACGTATATATAATATAATAAAAGAAACGGGACAAAGCAAGGCAATAATTTTTATTTTCTTATTATTATAAAATCAAATTATGGTAATAATAATTAATATATTTATTATTTATTGATTATTTTAAAATAATATTATCGTAATTCATTTCGTGGCAATCCAGGGCGAAATAAGCAAATATATTCTGTAAATATCAAGTTGATTGATTATATTATTAAGGCAATTCATGTAACGATCTTTAATCATCATTTAAATCCTACTGATAAATTAGTCTATCAAGGAGACTGTTTGTTTGTTATTTGCAGAGTAAATAATTAAATAATCTATATATTTCTTACATAAAGTGTGCAAAAAAGGAAACACCGAGCTTCTACTTTTAATAAATTTGATTCAAATCACACACACACACACATATTAAACTATATGGAATCGAATTCTCAGTATTTAGTCGTACAAGTTTTATCTTGATTTTTAGTTTGTCGGAGATTATCCGATGAAATTTTAATTCCCAAACATTATAAATACATCGATTAGTCGACGGTATGTTTTGCAAAAAAGTTTTGATCTCCCTATTTACTCCTATTTCTCTTCTCCTTCACTCTCTCCCACCTTTCTCTAAAAAACATTTGATTTCAAAATCATTAAATAAACGAACAATGATGTTTTTAAAAAAATGTTTTTTTTCGTATTCACATAATTACACAAATCATGATTTTTTTTTAATAATGACGTTGTTATTATTATTTCAAATCGTCCAATCCTACGATTTCGAAATAACTTATAATGATCCCGATAAAAGATTAGGATTTATGAACACAAAACAATCAGCTGATGGAATCATGGTTTTAAGATACGCACGTTATCATAACGATTCTTCGTCTTGCAAATATCCTGAAATCTATTTGAGAGCGTTTCTACCTATTAATGATAATAATGATAATAATCCTGGAAGCATAATCAAATCGTTTATTGTCGACTATCCAATACCAAATTATAATCTTTGTCCGAATGATATGATCGAATATTATATCCTAAACAAAGAATATGTGTTAGTCACGTATGTCGAAGAAGCTCCTTATGACGCTGGTTATGCGTATGATTTGTATGGATTGATTGTTAATATTAATGGAAAAGTCACAAAGTAATTATTTATAATATATATATATATATATATATATATATGTTTTTTTAAAGAATATTAATATATAATTGTTAATAATAAATCAACCCAATAAATCCAATAGAAAGTTAAAGTTAGGAGCTGATTATCAACATAAAATTGCAGTAAACCTTGTTCCAGAAAATGGTTTCATAGCAATTGATCGTCCAATAAATACATCTAGGAGTTGGCAAATTTTTAGTCATCCGTAGGTTTTTTTATTTAGCAAGCTAATCATCTTTATTTCTTTATATAAAAATTAAATAAATAAATCTCTATTTGATTAGCGATCCGATAACCGGCGATGTCCAACAAATTAGTAGTGGAAAACTAGAGTTTACAGATAAGGTTGGAAATGAGAATATCAACTCTGCGATACTTTCTACGGCAGAAGGTGGTTACGCATTGATTTCAGTGACAAAAATAAACCTCACGCATTCAGATGATACATACTACGAACCTAAATGGTCTGTGTATGCAACATTCATAAAACCCGAATTAAATATAGTCCCAAGACCATATCTGATATATGAAACAGCCGAAATTTTAGATTCGCTAGAAATACAAAAATGTAAAATTGCTAACAATGGCATTGGAAATGTTTGTATCTTGCATTTTCGGAAAACTGTTATTGTTGATAAGATAACAAAGAAAAAAAAAACCAAAAATAAAAATAAACCCATTCTAAAATCATTAGAAGCCATTTATCAAATCGGCTTCTTATCGAGCGGATCAGTTACTAAATTTAAACAATTATCAATCGAGAAAGGCTACGAAAATACAATTTGGTCTGTTTATTGTTTATATCAGGGTGGATTTCTTGTGACACATCTCAAAAAGGACGCTATTACAGGTTATTTGGTGGATGATGATGGCAAATTTGTAGAGAATTGGGAGGGTGTGAAAGGTACCAGTGTAAATATGGGAGTATTTTATCATAATAATACGGTGTATGGAATTGTACAACAAAAAAATAAAAATGAAATTAAAATTTACGCAAATTTCCTAAAAAAATCTCAAGCAATAAATCCGAATTTCCAAAACTCCGTAATAAATTCAACCTTTCCCGAAATCAATTCCACAACTCCTCTCACCACACTATCAATCACCTATAAAATTCCGGTGACGTTATCCACCCAAAATATCACAGTATATAAATACCCCGAAAATGGTGATGATTTATCATCGATGACTAATTTTAGACAAACGTTTTCAGCATCGGCAGGACTTTGTAACCTGAGTAATGATAATTATACTGTTAACATAACAGTGTTCCCGAGTACATTTAATGAGCCTGGCTCACGATATTTTGTGGTGATTAATGATAATTTTGTTAAATCTCAACCAGAAAATGAACCACTCCTTGGTATATCGAAATTTTATTGGACCTTTACACTGGGGTCACAAAAGAATTACCCAATTTCAAGTAAATTTTATTTCTCTTCTCTAATAATAAAAATTTTGTTTATAATTTTATTTTATTTTATTTTTTGTAGAAGAAGAAGCGACAGGATTACTTTGTTTGACAACTGAAGGAACAGAAGTTTATCAAAGTTATGATGATCCTGATGAATTTCGACGACTTTTAATTGAACAATTATCTAGCGTAATTCCGATTTCTCCATCAAGATTGAAACTTTCATCCCATACACAAATCGATTCAACGGCTGCCAAAGAACGAGTGCTTTTTGAATTGACAATCACTTTGAATAATAATAAACAGGAAAAGGATGTTGAAACAATTATTAAAGATTTAAATAGCTTGATCGCGAATAAAGATTACACGGCAATTTCTAAACACAACATTACTCGTTATTTGGATAGTGAAAAACAATTTGTAATTATACGTATGTATATCTGTAAAGATTTTCCATTTATTTCTAATAATTTTTAGTAATGTGTATATTTTTGTTGATTGGAATAGATAATAATATTTCGAAAAAATCAAATAAAATTTGCATTTATATATTAAGTGCATTTGGTGGATGTTTTCTTGCGTTATTAATTATTTACTTGATTGCAAGAAATAAAAACAAAGAGGTAAATTTGGGGGGGGGTTTACAAGTAATCAAATTACTATTGTTATTTATATCATTTCAATTAAATATATATTATTCTTATTCTTTAGGCAAATAATTTAACGATACTTCTTGCAGCTTTTGTACTTGGTGATTTAGTGATCGATATACTATTTCTTGTGTTTCATTCAAGAAAGGTCTCACGGTTATTTATTCCAAAGTAAATTTTTCTTTTTTTTTTCTTCCAAAAAAAAATCTCAAAATAATAATAACATTTGTTACGTTGTTTCATTATAGTTTACTATGTGTAGTAATTCCGTTGATATATAATTTTTCGCTTGCAATAAGTATTTTTATAATCGAGATTAAATCCAATCGAGAATTTGCCAAATGGTTTCAAAAATATTCAAGAATAGCATCAGTGATTACAATATTATCAAGTGCCGACGTTGAAATGTTAGAAATCTTGGATTCTAAAATCTTCAATTTACAAGTTTTTTCAGCACCTTTGTCGTCACAGCAAAGGGGTCTTAAACATCAGAGTTTATTTTTTTATGGTGGAATGATGAATTTATTTATTGAAGATATTCCACAATTTATTATTCAAATAATTTACTATTTGAATACGACAACAACTGACATTATTCCTTTCATGGCTTTGATCACTAGTGGCCTTTTGATATTTAATAGGATAATTTGGAGGGTTTATAATGTTTTAATAATCTATTATAAAGCTAAAAAAAGATTAAGTGCGGTTTCAGATTTACAAATCATTTAGTTGTTATTTCTTTTTCTGCAAAAATGCAAATATAAAATATAAATAATACAATATATATATGTATGTATGTATGTATGCACATATATATATATATATATATATAATATATTTTTATACATGTGTTTTGGCAGAGAAATTACCAAGTTGTCTAAATAAATAATTATTATTATCGACCATCATCAAAAAATCTTCCTGCAATAACTTTAATATATATCTCTTGATAATAATTCTTTATAATTATTATTCTGAAAATAAGAATCTGGAAATAAAAGAAGAAAAATATTATGAATGCAAAATTTTTTTTGATCTGTTTTCAAACAAAAATAAATAAATTGTGTGAATATATTATTAAATTGAAATTAAAATTGTGATTGTTGTTTTTGAAATTCTTGAAATAAAAGATTTTGTTTTTTTTTTAATAAAGAATGAAAGAAGAATTTTCTTGTTGAATATGAGAGATAACTGTGAGAAGGTGAAAGAGAAATAATGAATGAAAGAATCCAATTATTTATTATTTATACATTTATTTTTATTTTAGAGTTACAATATTAAATAGTACCGAACGAAATAAAGTACATATTTCTTTGATGTTTCTCGTGTCGTGTATATTTCAATGGTTTTTTTTTTATTACTCATTCATTAGAATGGCTCGAATTATGCGTTACAAACCTATTATTATGTACTACTTGTTCTAATGGACCAAAGTTTTCATATTTAATACACTAAATTTAATATACAAGCAATACATGCATTACTTATGTTCCATTTTTGGAATTGTTGCTAATAAAACTTGAAAAGCTTTCAATTAAAAGGTATAAATATTTCATCAAATGAATTAATTAATTGTAGTGTTATTGACGGTCTCAAGGTGTTCTGTTGCAACTAATTTAATATATTCACAAGAACCAAATAAAATATTGACAGCAGCACATCCCCAAACATCAATTGGTTCGTCTACTGTAATTCTTATTCCTATCTTTCTAATTCATTATTGTAAACTAATTGCTTCTAGCTTGATGATTTGTAATTTTTTCTTGAGGAATGTCTGCCCGAGTAAATGCGCAACTAGATCAATGTTTATTTGTTCGCGTCTGTAAGAAAGTCGAGGGTTCATCGTCTTCTTTTAAGATGGTTGTCAATACCGTATTGTCTCAATATAAGAACTACCAATCCACGTGTTAAAATAGTGATGCTTATATTCGAGATAATACGGTGTTTGATTTTCCTAATTGTGTGTAACGAATATTTTTTAATTTTTTTTATTCCAGAACATCAAAGGATGAAAAATCTAACAATCGATTGTCTTAAAGAAATTTTCGATTATTTCGAAAATGATTATAGAACATTATATTCGTGTATATTGGTTAATAAATTGTGGTGTGAGATTAATATCGGAAAATTATGGAAAAATCCATTTTCTTCAATGGATACTATCAAAATATTAATTAATGGTTTATTATTGATAGGACCAAAAAACATTCTAAGAGAAAATCAGATTAAATTAACATTTAAATTATTAATAGACGAGCATAATAATAGTAGCAGCAGCACCGATAATAACAAAGGTCTTTCACATAATTATTCAAAGTTTGCACGTATACTGTCAATTGATAATCCAGAACTAGTCAAGGAATTAATTGATGAGGATGATGAAGATGTTAAATCATTGAAGACAAATCTTTTAACTAGAGAGTTGATAAATTTGATTATGAAATATTCAAAAATTCAAATACTTGATTTGGATTTTGTTTCTTGCTATTATTCCTCTTCTTTATCAAATCTTCTTTATGGTTGTTTTTCAAATATTAAGGAATTGAAATGTTCAAGTAATAACCAATCAGAATTATTGAAGGCATTAATAAATTCAACAAGTAAAAGTATTCAAATATTAGACATTAATAGTATTGGATATAAGGATGATAATAATGATGATTTGATTGTTTTATTAAATTCACAAAACAATGTAAAAAAACTTTATATATGTATTAAAGTTGATAATGATTCATTAGCATATAAAATATTAAATACACTCTCATCATCACCATCGTCATCATCATCACCACCACCAATTTCTAATGGTTTAGAAGCTTTGTTTTTAAAAGATGGTTATCAATTTTATAATTCATATAGTACATCAAATAAAATTATTATTAACAAATTGAGTTCAATCACTTTCCCAAATCTAAAGAAATTCTTTTTTCTTACACACACAACAGAATATATTATAGAAATGGGAAATTTCATTACTTTGAATGGTAAAAATCTTCAAACTTTATGTATTGCTGGTTTATCCGATTTACCCCCTGCAACAGATGCAATCAAACATTTATTGAGTTCGATTGGAGAAAACTGCAAAAATCTGAAACATTTGTCAATAATCTATGATAATAGTTTAGATAAACAATTGCTTAAAATATTAAAATCATGTGATAAACTGGAAGTCTTCTCATTACATCTAATTGATAATGTTTTAAATTTTGACAAGATTATTAAAGTTCTGTGTCAAGCATCAACAAAAAATCTAAAATTTGTTTCTTTTCAAGCAAATGGAGTCAATGAATTTACTATGATTAATCCATTATTAGATTTTTTACAGAAAAATAATAAAAGTAGGAAAGATTCTCTTCCTACTGCTCCTCCTTTTTTTTTAAGATTCTATATTATAGGATTTAATGAGGATTTAATGGATAAATTGGCTCAAATTAAAGAGTTGGTGGATCTGGATTATAATCACCATAGCTTTTTTCGAGTTAGTGATGTTTTATTTAAACATGTATTTGATAGACTATCATCATAATATGATTAAAACAATTTTTTTAAAAAAATCAAATATAATAATAATAAGTATATAATAAATAAATAAAAATAATTATTTATTTCATGTAAAAAAATTCACTGTTATTATTATTATTTGTTTATACAGCCTTACTCCACATAAGAACAAATGCTTATAAGAACTCCTTTTGCTATGATAAACTGATTTGATAATAATTTCTGTACAGAACTATAGTATTTTTTTCAAAGTCATTTCTAATAATATAAGAACAAATGTCATGTGTAACATATTTTGAAATTTTATTTTAAAGCTTAGAATGGAAATATGCATTACAAATATTCACCAAAATTTATGATGATAATGAGTCAATCCATTTAATAATTTGTTAACTGAATAACCATTGCTACCAATGGTTATTATCAAAAAAACTCATGAAACTTTAAAGAAAGTTATTAGGTTCAAAGAGTGAAATAACAATAATGATATGGATAAATTGTAAATATTTAGAAATTGTCTTTCTTGTTATGAAAGAATTAATTGATGGATCTAAAGTACAAGCAAAAGTTGATAATTATTAGATAATTAATATTGATATAATTTATATTTAATAATGAGCCTTCATTTAATAAAGAACAATTAACAAAACTGAAAACCTTTCTATAGTGACAGCATGTGGTGACATTATTGTTCTTTAATAGAGGTAAGAATATTTCTTCCTAAGAAAATATTTTGGCTCAACCAACAGTGTTTTTATGGAGGCATGACTATATCATGATTATCAAAAATTTATTTGGAATGAAAAAAATTCATTTAATAAAATAAATGACAAAGGCCTCAATACCAATCCGCATTGGTCTAGTGGTTAGGATCTCCCGCTCTCACCGGGAAGGCTGGGGTTCAATTCCCCAATGCGGAATTGCCCTTTTATTAAAATTGTTATTTATCATTTGGATGAGAATCTTTTGTAAAACACTATTTTTATCTATTGAACTAAATATTAGGCTTTGTTTATTTGATGAATTGTTTTGATTCAAAGAAAATTACCTTTCAGATTTCTCTTGTTGGTTGATTCTGTTTGATGATATTGTTTAAAGATTACATACATACAAACTGGCTTTAACCACAATCATTAAGAGTTTTTGGTTCAAACCAACTATGTGATTTGAACAAATGCACTACATGCACATACATTTTAAAATAATGATTGTACAAAAATGCACATAATAAATAATGTCATTTTGTAGACAAAAATATTTCTTACTTCAATTGTTTATAAATCCACATAATAATCTTATCCATGTGATAATATGCATTTTTCTTGAATAAACATTTATTTATGTTGTTTTGAAATTTTTTATAAACAAGTACATATAAATTTTTGAACAAATTCTTTGAAAAGTCTCAACTGAAAGTCAATGTGGAATGATCATCAGTCTTTATAAACCAATGTATCAAATACATCTGGAATTTTTATATATAGTTCATGTGGTCCCATTTCTGCGCCACGCAGCCAAATGTCAATTTCAAAATCTTCAAATTGTGCTTCACATTGGGAGGTGTCATATTATAATTAAATCAAAATTAAGTAATATAACATAATGTTGATCAATAAATTTGTTTTTTGAGTGCAAAGCAATTATACATATTTTTGGAATGCTACTATTTCACAAAGAGTAAGGTTTTAATTCCATATTTAGATAAATTGTAGTTTGGTATCTATAGTTTATCGATTTAGAGAGGTTTTTGAGGGGAGAAAATGCTAATTGTGAAAAAAACATTCTTCAAAAATCATATTCTGAAAAACACTCAATTTCATAATGTAACTGGCCCATTGAAAAAAAAAGATTTTATTGCTGTTTTTGAATATAGTGTAGCATGATGATTCTAGTTCATCAATATAAAGAACCTTTTCTAATTTTGTTAATGAAAAAAAAAGTTTATGGGCTTTGAAGTTATGTAATTTTTGCCTTCCATTTCTTTATTTGCAAAATTTCCTTTTAAGGATAATGTTTTGATAATGGTCAGTGTAACATTAAAAATTTTATTACCATAATGACATTAATTATATTTGTTGATCTAATAGTTCTAATAGTATGACACCCTAACTTCACATGATTTTTGTGTATTAAAATTCATTGAAACTTCCATAAATGTCAGTATTAATTACCAAATTTTAGATGTTAATATATGATTTTAGTGGCTATTTTAAATTTACTCAGGATTCTCACTAGTGTTGAAATTTCGTTGTGTAAATATATAGAACAAAAACCATCTCCAAAAATTACAATTTTGATTGGTGTAATGTTACACACCGCATTCCCCACACTGATTCGCACAGCTAAATTCCTTGTGAATCATCTATAATCAGCTTCAAAAAATACTAAACTAAAATTGGCTGAGTCCCAGCACTTTGAAAATTCCCGATTTATTATATTGATAAGTTGGCCATGAATGGCTGGACATGGTAAGCTGATTTATTCAGAGCACATGACTTAATTATTATGTCAATTACAATCTAAATCAATAATTAATTTTTAAATTTCTACATTCTAAAAAATGTCAACCATTGAAGAAATTAGAAAACAACTTGAAAAGACAAAGAAAGGCCAAGAAAAATTTGGAGAAAATCAAGGAGAAGTTGGACAATTTGAAGAGGAGTTGAGGGAGCTGAGTAGGGGAAATAAGAAATGAAAAAGGGGAGGAAGAAAAGAAAATTTTGGAGTGTGAGAAGAAAGATTTAGAAGAGGAAAAAGATGAGTTAGAAAAGGAAACAGGGGAATTGATGAAGAGAGATAAAAAAATATACAAAAAAAAAATTTTCATTCATGTTTATTTATTATTTATTTGGTATAATGTTTACAACATTGATTAACTTATACTTTGTTCTGTTAATTTACTTTCCATTGACATCACAGAAGATGTTGAGGTAAATAAAGGTAAACACCATTTATTGGGGTATTCAATATTGGTTGATAAATTTATATATATGTGGATTTTTTCATGAAATTTATAGTATCAAAACTTTAAGCTGTTATTTCTCCTGCAAAATTTGTCTGTTTGCAAAAAATTAAAATGTTTCAATTGAAAACTGTATGTAGAATACTGATACAGTGAGAATATGTTAATTTTATATGGTTTTTGAAAGTTTTATATAATAGAGCAAAAAGTATTGCAATCAAGGAAAATTTTGAATGAATATTTTACAATAGTGAACTTTTTAAAATGCAAATAACTCTGAGTTTTTAAAATACTATCTATTTACTATCTTTTCACACACATTTAATACCTATATTGTTGAAAATGGGGAAGAAATAACAATTTGAAAACTGCATGTTTTCTTGGTATGTAGATCATTAAAAAAATTACATATAACCAATCAGCATCGTGGACATTTGATTTCATTGGCTAAATTATGTTGTGATCTCCCTTCCAGATATCACGCAAAAATTAAATTTATTGGCTTGAAGATCATTATGCAAATTTGAAAAACCAATATTAATATCAGAGGGAAGGAAATTTAGTTCCAAATTGATAAAATAAAATGTTTATAATAAATAAAAAAATTAATATAGTATTTCTTTATTGAATGTTTTAATACATAGGCTTGGTTTTTTGTTATAAAGTCTAATATATTATTTACTTTTCAACTTTTCATTGACTTCATCAAATCAACATTTTACCTTTGATCATGAATTGTC